>JAOANR010000006.1:10320734-10497883 GCA_030278955.1 Hygrophila difformis
ACACTGAAATATTTACCACACTGCCACTGGACCGTGCTCCACCTCGCTGATTATTACAAAATTGCCCCGGACCGTGCTCCAACAATCCCTATATCTCATTTATCTCATTCTCCTATAAATATGTGTCTATTACAATCCCTCAAAATCATATCCTTACATCTTCATTTATCATTTCTCTCAATGTTCCATTTAACAAATATCTCCTCACCATTTTCTAGCTTTTATTATTCAAATTCATGTTTATTTCTCCCTATTTTGCTAATATTTTTGTTCTCTTTTGTTGTTGTTTTTGTGACAGTTATTGGGAAAATGAGAGTACAAACTCAAATGACGAAGAGCATTTTCATGTTTATTTCTCCCTATTTTGCTAATATTTTTATTCACTTTTGTTGTTGTTTTGGTGACAGTTTTTGGGAAAATGAGAGTACAAACTCAAATGACAAAGAGCATTTTGAACGGATGAAGAGATAAGGATTATTCATAACCATACAAGAATAAATCAATTGTTGCGACATCTTTTTCATGTCAAATAATCGGTGACTTCCCATTTCACTTCATCTATTGGGGAAAGATTTGTTTGGCTATTGTTTTTGTGGAGAGATTTGTTCCACCAAGTGTAAATAATTGGATGAATTTAGTTTTTATAGCATTAGGTTCTCACAATCTTTTGTGTTTCATTCAGTAAGAGATCATCTGAAATTTGTCTATATCATTTTTATCCATTTGTTTCTCACAATCTTTGGTGTTTCATTCAACTGAGTATTGTATACAAATTAAACACAATGCCTAGCAAAATTTATATTTTTCGTAAGATAAGTTTTTTATTTGAATTGAACTAATGAAAATATACTCATTTTCCACATTATTGAAATCATTTTCCAAAAAGGTAAATTATTTCTATTCTCTATTGAAATCATATTGAAATCAAGTTATTATTTCCATATAAATTATTATATTTAATTCAAGTGATTACTTTACTTAATATGGAGGAATTATCGGATAAGATTACTTTTGAAATGGGAAGAAAAAAGGGAAGAAAAATCAATGGATTTTTGAATTGATCAATGAATAAAATTTTGGAAACACAAAATTAAATTATAAAATAGAAACTAAATTTTAGAACATGTTTCTTTTAAATACATAATTTTTAGTAAATAATTCCAAAAAGTCAAATTATTTATATTCTCGATTATTAGTGAAAATGAAGCCCTAATTTTTAGTCAATAATCCAAAAAAGGTATAAAAAATATAATATAAAGTAATCAAATCAATGATTGATTAAGATTAAATGAAATTATGAATAATTCCTTCAATAATTATTCGCATTAACATTAATTATATTATATTCACAATTAATGTAATGATCAATGGATATTAAAACTAAATATCAATGAAGAAAATTTTGGAAGAAAATGGAAACACAATTAATAATTATTATGTTAAATTATTAAAATCGGGAAGAAAATCGGGAAGAAATACCAATGGATTTTTGAATTGATCAATGAAGAAAATTTTGGAAACACAATATTAAATTATAAAATGGAAACTAAATTTTAGAATATGTATTTTTTTTTAAATAAAAACCATTCTATATTAGTATGATTTATTATTAATTAATTTATACATATCTATTACAATTATTTAAGGATAGTCCAACAATTTTATAAGGTTCTTCCTATATTTTTATTAATTCAAGTGATTACTTTACTTAATATTGAGGAATTATCGGATAACATTACTTTTGAAATGGGAAGAAAATCGGGAAGAAAAATCAATGGATTTTTTAATTGATCAATGGAGAAAATTTTGGAAACACAATAATAAATTATAAAATGGAAACTAAATTTTTTTTTTAAAATACATAATTTTTAGTAAATAATTTCAAAAAAGTTAAATTATTTCTATTCTCGATTATTATCTCAATGAAGCCCTAATTTTTAGTCAATAGTCCAAAAAGGTATAAAAATATAATATAAAGTAATCAAATCAATGATTGATTAAGATTAAATGAAATTATGAATAATTTCTTCAATAATTATTCGCAATAACATTATTTATATTATATTCACAATTAATGTAATGATCAATGGATATTAAAACTATTATTATTAAATAAAATCGGGAAGAAAATTAGGGATTACAGTAATTAATCAATTAAGAAATATAATTAATATTAACAAGTGATTACTTTAATTAATATGGAGGAATTATTATCAGATAAGATTATTTTATATTTTGTTCATTGAATACTTAGTTTCCCAACTTATTGAAACTAAATATCAATGAAGAAAATTTTGGAAGAAAATGGAAACACAATTAATAATTATTGTGTTAAATTATTAAAATCGAGAAGAAAAATCAATGGATTTTTCAATTGATCAATGAAGAAAATTTTGGAAACACAATATTAAATTATAAAATGGAAACTAAATTTTAGAATATGTATTTTTTTTAAAAAAAATAAACCATTCTATATTAGTATGATTTATTATAATTAATTTATACATATCTATTTAATTCTGTAATTGGATAGTTAAAAATCATGTCAAAAATGATAATTTACTTTAATTCTGTATATTTATTATGTATCGTTTCGTAGATCTAACAATATTAGATAACTAATAATAAACTTTATTGAAAACATGTTACCATTTAGGTGTTATTTCTATCAAATTAAATGAGGTTATAGATATAAATTATTGAATCCGAAATATTTTATAAAGATATGGTTAAATGAGGTGTTATTTCTAGAAAAATAAAATATGTATTATTAATTATATGGTAATAAAATCATGATGGAGAAATCATGATGGTAATAAAATATGTATGTAATATGTATTAATTATTTATTTGTGGAAAAGAGATTTGCGGTGATGGGGAAAGCATATGCAAAATTTTTACAATGGTGATGATGAAGGGAAATAAAATATTTAGGATATTGAATATAATTTATCTATGAAATAATTTTTAATTATATTGCAACTAAATCTTTCCTTATAAATTTATCCGTATTATGAAAACTCAATATCAAATAAAAAATAGAAACTAAGGATTACCCCATAAATAAAGCCAAGATGATGAGGTAATTGATTTCATTGATTGATTAAATTAATTTACATTGATTAAATTGATTTCCATTGGATAAATAAAAATGAAATGTTGACTATAGACAATGAAAATAGTAAAGAATAAGCGTAACAGATAAGATGATCAATGAAAATAAATAAAATACCCCTTAAATAAAGAATAATTAATGTAATTTAGCCCTTCAACTATTACTATAATTTTTACAAATACGATAATTTATTTATTTGTGGTGAATAATGAATTCATATTAGGAATTTATTTATGGATGGGAAAATCAATATGCCAAAATATAGCACGGATTAAATTTAATTTAACTAGAAAAATAAAATATATATTATTAATTATATGAAATAAAATCATGATGGTAATAAAATATATATGTAATATGTATTAATTATTTATTTGTGCAATTGAGATTTGTGGTGATGGGGAAAGCAGATGCAGAATTTTTACAACGGGGATGATGGAGGGAAATAAAATATTTAAGATATTGAATATAATTTGTCTATGAAATGATTTTTAATTATATTGCAACTAAATCTTCCCTTATAAATTTATCCGTATTTTGAAAACACAATATCAAATAAAAAAATTAGAAACTAAGTATTACCCCATAAATAAAGCAAAGATGATGGTGTAATTGATTTCCATTGATTATATTGATTACATTGATTAAATTAATTTACATTGATTAAATTGATTTCCATTGGATAAACAAAAATGAAATGTTGATTATAGACAATGAAATGATTATGGAAAGAGCAAATATAATCGTAAAAGATGAGATGATCAATGAAAATAAATAAATTACCCATTAAATAAAGAATAATTAATGTAATTTAGCCCTTCAACTATTACTATAATTTTTACAAATACGATATTTTATTTATTTGTGGTGAATAAAGAATCCATATTAGGAATTTATTTATGGATGGAAAAATTAATATGCCAAAAATATAGCACGGATTAAATCTAATTTAACTAGAAAAATAAAATATGTATTATTAATTATATGGTAATAAAATCATGATGGAGAAATCATGATGGTAATAAAATATGTATGTAATATGTATTAATTATTTATTTGGGCAAATGAGATTTGTGGTTATGGGGAAAGCAGATGCAGAATTTTTACAATGGGGATGATGAAGAGAAATAAAATATTTAAGATATTGAATATAATTTGTCTATGAAATGATTTTTATTTATATTGCAACTAAATATTTCCTTATAAATTTATCCGTATTTTGAAAACACAATATCAAATAAAAAAAATTGGAAACTAAGTATTACCCCATAAATAAAGCAAAGATGATGGGGTAATTGATTTCTATTGATTAAATTGATTACATTGATTAAATTGATTTCCATTGGATAAACAAAAATGAAACGTTGACTATAGACAATGAAATTATTATGGAAAGATCAAAAAATAATGGTAAAAGATGAGATGATCAATGAAAATAAATAAATTACCCCTTAAATAAAGAATAATTAATGTAATTTAGCCCTTCAACTATTATTATAATTTTTACAAATACGATATATTATTGGCAAGTAAATCTTTCCATATAAATATATTCGTATTTTGGAAACTAAATATTAAATAAAAAATGAAAACTAAATATTAGAATATGTATTTTTTAAAAAATAAACCATTCTAAATATGTGGTTTTAAATTTTAAAAAATATGTGTTCACTTTATTAGATCCAAAAATCATTTATATTTAAATCCTGTACACTAATAAAGAATGAAATGATTCCATAATTAAAATGTGGAATTTGAGAAACATTATTACTAATTGGATATTTAAAAATCATGTCAAAAATGATGCTAATTTACTTTAATTCTGTATATTTACTATGTATCGTTTTATGAAGATGGTTGAAATTTATGTTAATCATTGCAAATTTATTTTATTATGTATATATCAAATAATTTATTACCATATTGGCCACCTTGAAAAATTTGGAAAGAGATCCCGACTGTTCAATTTAAGTGCACAATTTTTTAGATTAATTAATAATAGAAAAGGATGATGGAAAATTAATATGCCAAAAATATAGCACGGATTAAATCTAATTTAGCAAGAAAAATAAAATATGTATTATTAATTATATGGTAATAAAATCATGATGGAGAAATAATGATGGTAATAAAATATGTATATAATATGTACAGTATTAATTATTTATTTGTGCAAATGAGATCTGCAGTGATGGGGAAAACAGATGCAGAATTTTTATATTGGGGATGATGGAGGGAAATAAAATATTTAAGTTTTTAATAACTAACAGGAATTAGATGTATACATTGGCTAATAACTAACAAGAATTCGAAACATCTGCCTGAAATGAATTCAGGTCATCCCATTGGACAAAAAGGAGCAAGGCTATTTCGCACAAAATATTTTGATTTTGCAGAAACTTCCAAGATTATATTGATATGGATATAAAATATAGTACCAATGGCATGGAGTTTCTCATACTTAAATGAATTTCTTAACTTTAATTTTGCCTTAGAATATAGCTTGCACTTTGGGCTTTAATTTAGAAAATAGAATGCAAATATGCGACACGGGCTTAATTTTCACTTGAAAATTAAGGCGTGTTGGTGATGATTTTTTGAATCAATTGTTTTTTTTCTTAGTTTTATTTCCATGTTTACTGCAATTATGAACTGAATCTTAATCATATACAATTGCCATTTTACAGAATGTTGTGACAAACAGAAGACTAATCTCTACAAGCACATGAAAAATTTATATCCTGCCATCAATGGGGAATGTGGTTTGCTCAATTTCATCTAGATTTGCTCAAGTTATTGACAAAATTCTTGGTCATCCCTTCGAACTTTTGTCTGGAAAAAATTGCAAGTAGAAATACTCTGTCTATACTTTCATTCTCCTTCAAAATATAAATGCTGCATTTATTAAATATATACATAAAGACTAGAGAATTTTATCCAATGATGATGATAAGATATTGAACAAATAAGGCATGACTGGACAATGTAACTTTCTAGCCGTTCCAGATGCTATGTTTGAATGTGTTGTAGCGCAAATGGATGTTTTTTCTGAGTATTTGAAGCGTATCTATTTCTATGATGCGAAACCTTTATTGAGGATGTTTGTTGCGAAACCTTTGTTGAGGAAGTTTGACGACGTTTGGTTTTATGATATTATGAAGGGTCTTATCGGACTGACTAATAAATTTAATCGTCATTGATGTCTCAAAATCTTCAAGTGATGTGCTATGATGGATTTTGTTAACACGAATGTTTGAATCGAAGTTTAATGTTTTGCTCTATGTTACGGATGATTACATATTATTTGATAAATTTTATTAACCGCTTTATAATTTATCTTTTTCAATGAAGCATTTTTTGATTCTTTAAACATTAGCCACTTTAAAATGAATCTTATACTTGATTGTCGCAATGCTAATAAATATACAGGAATTGTAAGTGCATTACATTTATTCTTAGGCTTTTTTTTTTTTTTAAAAAAAAGTTCTAATTTTAAGAATTATAAACTTTATATTGATTTTTTGATCCAGGCTTACATATTCGTTGTGACTGATCTGTTCTATATAATCTAATTTATAAAACCTATGGGCTATGAAACTGTATTTTTTTATGATCTTACTTGCTGATTTAAAATTTAATTGTATTTTATTTTCAAAAAACTTTAATTGTATTTAAAAACATATTTACTCCATAATCTGTATTCGATGGAATTAACAATCGCCAGTTTTAAATAAGCTACATTTTTTTTGACATGCTGATAATGATAAGGGCAATTTATTCCTGTGGTTAGTGACATGAAATTGTCAAGCAGTTCATTACTTTTAGAAATGCTATGGGAAATGAATGTAGGACGTTATTAGAATATATTTTTTTTTGTTTTTTCTTTAAAAAAAATTGTTTTGTCATCTTTATTACTTTTACGCATGTATAAATTATTTTCTTTAGAGGAGCCGGAGCAAGAAAATAAATAGGAAAACTTTGATATTCCTTCAATCTTGACAATTAAACCTCAGTTTTACAGTCAAAACTTTCATTCCTTTAATCTTAATCAATTTCTTATTCATTACTTCAATCATCAACTATTTTACCTTATACATTTTCTTTCATTCAATCGTGAGAACAATTTATTCTTTTGTTGAATCTCTAAATAATTTTTTTTTTATATTTTAGAAACTTCTCTTCCCGCGCGATCTTCCCGCGCATCGCGCGGGCGGGTAATACTAGTCTTATATTACATGGATTGATTTTGGGTGGAATCGTGCGGATTGGAAAATACTCCGGTGCCTTTCTATTTGGGCCACTATCTGGCCGGCCTAGTAAAAGGCAGACTCCTGAATTCCCTTTTACACCCGATTTGGGCCACTTTTATTTTCCATAGGCTGAGAATGAAGTATGGGCTGTAATCCATATATTATGAACTGTGTGCGCACCGCCCTAGAATCGCTGTCTAATTTATTCTAAATCCCACCAATTTTGAAATATTAGTTAAAAAAAAAAATTGTGTTTTTTATTTTAAAATCGTTTTAGTTATCATAGTAGTCGTGGAAGACACAGGAGGGGCCGCCTGAAATGCATGAAATGAGTGAGCATAGAGAGACAGAGAGAGATGCAAAATCAATTGGTTGATCCTTAACCTACGTCCAAGAATTGCACACACTACATGGATGAGGTCATCGTTGGTTGAAATATACTATACACCAACGGGGCGTTTGGTTCGGGGATCTGAGATTCCCACTGGAAATTTTAGGTAGGGAATGAAACATGTCCATGTTTGGTTCGGGCATGTTTCATGTGGGAATGTCACATTCTCACCGAGGTGGGAATGTTGGGTGTTTTAGGTGGGAATCACATTCCCACCTGGAGGGCAGATAATCTTAGATTACCACCTCCACTTTACCTACTTTTATACTTCCTCCGTCTCACTATTTTTGTTACGGACCCACCCAGCACGTATGCCGATACACATTTTTAACGGTTAATAACTTAAATTGTGTACAACAAAAAGTTATAAAAAGTTAATTGTCTCAAACTACAAGATTAGACGAATCTAATAAGATCTCAATTGACTATGTTTTTTCTTACATAGCTATGATAAAAATTTGAATCAAAGTTAAACAGTGAATAGTGCCAAAAAACCATCCGTAACAAAAATACCGAGACGGAGGTAGTATTAATTTGACTTTAATACCCTCACTTTTTATACTTGTTTTATTTTATAATTTAGATATTTTTATTCTAAAAATGATAAATTTATGAAATTTAATTTTAAAAAATAAATTAAAAAATTTTAAATTATTTAAACATATTATATATATATATATTCTCATATTTTAATATATATTTTTATATTTTTATATATATTCTCATATTTTAATATATTCTCATATTAAATAAGTAATTATCAAGAATTTTAATATTAAAAAAAATAAATCGGCTTAAATATTTTTATTGTATAGCAAAATGACATATTTATAACATTCGTTCAATTGAAATTCAGGGACATTATGGTAAATTAATTAGTACTAAAAATCTGATATTCTCAATCTAATCAAACGCAATAATATTTAAACATCAAAAAATAATATTCCCAACAATCTCATATTCCCAGTAATCTTACGTTCCCAGCAATCACATTCACACTGGTAATCTAATATCCCTCCAACCAAAACACACCGCAAGTGTTATAATTTATTGTCGACAATTTTGAAGTGATTTATTGTTGAGAATTTATTTCGTATCGTGGACAATGCAACAGTATACTAAATAACTAGAAATTGACGATCTTTAATTACTGGCACCCCTAAGATTGTAGTTAAAATAGTGTTAATTTGGATTGATGAGTTTAGACTTGGAAGAGAAATTAAGGGAATGATTTGAAATCACTCGTCTTAGGAGGAATTTAAAATCCACTTATATTTAAAATTTAGAGAGATTGTGATGTTCAACCGTTCAAGTTTCTATAAATAGGGTTGCATGTTGGATCCTACATTTGAAAGAAAAAAATTCGGAAATCTAGGGCCCAAGCCCTATTGAAAAATGTTTAAAACTGTTTAGGCCCTATAGCACATTTATTTACTCTTTACGCCCTATTTTACATTTTGACTCATTAAAAATTACCCACACAACTTCACTAATCCTCACTTACTCATAATCCTCCTAATTCAAATGTTAAGAAGAAAAAGAGAGGAGAGGTGAAAGCGGGAGACAACGAACAAAGAAACC
Organism: Hygrophila difformis; assembly: GCA_030278955.1. Classification (NCBI taxonomy): domain Eukaryota; kingdom Viridiplantae; phylum Streptophyta; class Magnoliopsida; order Lamiales; family Acanthaceae; genus Hygrophila; species Hygrophila difformis. The sequence goes on from JAOANR010000006.1 coordinate 10,330,072, forward strand.
GAGAGGAAAGGGAGAGCAAGAATCGAAATTTCAACCGCAAAAACCGAGACAGAAACCGAGGGAAGAGAAGAAGCGAAAACGCATCCTAGCAAGAAGAGTGTAAGGGATTCCTTATAATCCAACAGAACGCAACCTAGAGCAATGTAAGCGAAAAATGCCCTAATTCCATAGAAACGGGGATTTGCAAGCTTTTGGAGGAAGTTGTGGACCAAACCCTTGTGGAGGAAGAAGAGGTATTGGCACCGTAATCCCGCAATTAATGGCACCCAAGAGCAAGAGAAAGCCCGAGCATTCCCAAGTGGCCGAGTCGGGTAAATTCAAAATTTGATTTATTTTCTGCTTTTGTTGTTTCGTGCGTTTGAATTAGGTTAAGGAATGTGTTAAATTAGATTATGTGGAAGGTGTGATGTAATTGTTGGAATTGGTTGTGCTTTTTTCGTCAATATAGTGTTATTTGTAGAAGTTTGTTGGGTGGGTAATGCTTGTGATGAAAGTTTGTGTAGTTGATCATAAAGTGTTCGATGAAATGTTCGAATGAATCCTATGGTGTTATGTAGGGGGTAGAATGCTATGTTAGGAAGAGGATGTTAACCGTGGATGGTAAATGATTACTTGAACCGTTTTTTATAGGTGCCACGAAGGAGAGTAAAATGCAGGCACCCCGGTGCTCTGCAAAATATCTACGCGAGATTGTGGACGAGGTGGAGGTCCGATGGTCTCAAACACAAAGAGAAGCCATAGAGGCCACAGGGTTTGGGCATTTGATCAAAGTGAGCAAGGACAATGCCTATCAAGCTAGGTTGCTAGCGGTGCTGGAAACATTCGAACCAGCGACAAGTAGATTCGTAGTGGGCAACGACATTAGTTTGGCGTTTAAGGCGAAGGAGTTGTCATGCGTTCTTGGGTTAAAGCACGTAGGACATTACATAGAAAAGAGGTTGGAGGATATCCCTATGATATCGAAGAAGTTCTTCGGGGGAAGGTGTGCGGAGGTCAAGAGAAACGAAATGGCAAATGTTCTACGTGACTGTGCGGGAGTAGGGGAGGGGGTAGAGCCATGTAGTTCTGGGGAGTACGCAAGCATATATGTATTGCTTGTGTTTAACTGCCTTCTATTTCCCAACACCGGGTACACGACGCCCAAGTACCTATGGCATTACGCGGATGATAGCACGAAGGTGGGGGAGTATGCCTGGGGACCGTTAGTGTACTCGTATCTGTTGGAGTCTATGAAATGCTTTGTGGAAGGAAAATCTTCGTACGTGAACGGATGCACAGTAGGGTTAATGGTAAGTATTATTTTTCACATTGAATAGTGGTTATTCTTTATTATGGGATGTGGAACTAACCTAGATTTTTTGGTGATCCTATTTAACTATAGGCATGGTTCTATGAGAGAATACCAAAGTATGGCAAGCCACTCCATATTTTGAGATTTCCGAGGATTACAAGATGGGCGGACAGATCCGGCAAGATTGAAAGTTGCAGGCAAGAATTGAGGGAGGTGGTAAGGGACGATATAGCGAGGTTCGTCGCGTTGGCGGAGGAAAAGATATTGTTTGTTCCGGCAAGGGTGATATCATCGGTATATTGATCTATCTTTACTATTTTATTATTCTTGTTAAGGTTATTATTTTCCAAAATGTACTTCATACATGTAGGAATCGGAGGGAGATTTAGATGAGAGTAATGACGAGGAGGATGAGGTTCAAGATGTTGTGGGAAATGAGGCAGAAGTTGGAGAGAGGGGCCCGAATGGATTGCAATTGATTATGCATACGGACGTGGATGTGGGGATTGATTTAGACAAGAGTAAGGTGGTTGGGGATTTGCCGGTTGGAGAGTTGAGTGAAGGGTTGAATAAGGGGGAAGAGAATGTGGAAGCGAAGAATGAAGGGTTGGAGGAGAAAAAAGGGATGGAGGAGAATGTAAGGTTGGAGGGGAATAAAGAGTTGGAGGATAACAACATGTTGGAGGAGAATCAAGGCACGACTAAGGGGGAAGTTAATGTGGACGATGAGGATGCATTGTTGATGGAGAAAGAAGCGGATGCAAAACAGGGCGATGATGTCAAAAGACCGGGAAAGAAATCGCCCTCCTCATTGATCAAGAACGTGCAAAGCAGGAAAGATAGGAAGAGAAAGAAAGATCCGAATTTCACTGACCCGAGGCCGGTGAGAAAGAGAAAGCCAGCGGGGGCAGCTGAACAACCGGTAAGTCAGTATACTGTTACTAAATATTTGCAACACACATCCTCGGGTATAATGTTATTTAAGTTCAATTAAATATCTTAAATTTAGTTGTAATTAAGCAATGTTGAATTGTACAGATTGTTGTTGATGAGTTGGACATAGATGAGTTGGACTTAGTGCGGATCGGTGAAGATGCCTTCGCCGAGGCGTATAAAGGGAGAAGGGATTGGAGCGGGCGAGAGAATGTGGATGATGCGACGAGGGCGTTGCTTGATCGTTTCATCGATGGCGAGTTTAAAAGGTAATTGTAAAATATAAAATGTTAACATTTTATTGGTCCAAGCAATGTGGCTCTGACATTGTATATTTAATGGAATTTGTAGGAGTCCTATATGGGAGGGGGAAGAATCTGCAGTGTATAGAGACCATTTGCTACACCTGATAACAAATGAACCTTTAGAGGGGACCGTCATCGATTCATATTTGGAAATAATTGCATCAAATGACTACCAAAAGCGACAAGGTTTCCCATGCCGTGCGGTCTTCCTTAGCACGCTGACAGCGGTTAGTAGGTTGAAAAAAAAATTTTAGAAAATATATGACAATACATTTGATTCATTGATGTGCTCACCCTTTTTGTTGCAGAATAACATAGAGCATACAATGCGTGAGTTTTATCCACGGGGCAAGATTAAGTGGGAAAATAATGATTGCGAAAATGTTTTAAATAAAATGAGCGGATTTTGTGCGAAACAGGTTCGTAAAATAGAGCGTAGCAAGGGTTCAAGTCAAGTGAGGTACGTCGTATGCCCGGTAAATGATACTGAGCTCTTTCACTGGTATACGGTGATTATCGACTTAGAAGAGGGCGTGGTGTATGGCATGAACTCTATGAAGCCCGATGCACGTCTGAAGACACGCCGAGAAAAGCTTGTAAGTGTTATTCTATAAAAAGTTAAAATTAGTGCATCGTCATTGGCCAATTTATGTGGTGTTATATTCTACATGTGATCGACCAAGTCATTTGTATGTGTTTTTTGGGGAAATTTGATAGGTAAATTTTTGGACGGCATGTTGCGAGAGTTGGGGGATAAAAATGACTGGCACGTATAAAGAATTGGATTGTAGGGAACAAGGGATGGGGTCAATGGATTGTGGTGTGTATGTATGTTAGTGGAGCGAATGCTATGCTCGGAGCGACCCAATATTTTGGCATGAATCGAAAACCATTGATATACAGGCATTCAGAGCCCATATTGCTTATACAATTCTAACCGATGGGAAGAGTTTGGTTCTAGACTCAATTCGTTGATGTGTTTTGGATGTTGTATAGGTTTACTATTTTTGGCAAGGTGTTGTTGGGTTGAATTGTGTAGGTTGATGTGGAGATTATGAACTAAGGTATTGGGGTTGTGAATGTTCCCATTGGTGAATGTAATAGGAACTGGTATGTGTATTTGGCTTGTGAACTGTGTAACTGGAATGTTTGCAATTATTTAGATGTTGAATTGTCCATTTGCATATTCAATAGTGTATGAGTTATGTGACAGGCCTTACCAGTAATTTATAAGGTGGTAAAGTGACGTTGCATCTTTTGGTAAATTGTAAAGGTTAAGACCGCAAGCCTCGTATGGCAATCTGGTAAGAAAACATAAAATTGCATAGGGACGGTTGTCCGGACGGTCACGAAAACCATTACATCACCGTGGATGTTCCAACCTTTTACAAGGGACGGTAAGTTGGACGGCAATTAAGCCGTCCTGTGACCGTCTATTCAGCACAGCCTCATATCCACCGTCCTAGGACGGTTTAAGGTGAACCGTCCCAACTTACCAGGACCGTCCAGTGTCAAGTAGGATGTTTGCACGGTGAGTCGGACGGTCCAGGTGCCGTCCAACGACCGTCTATTTGTCCCTGCATCATTCAGAGTGGTACGCACGGTGTAAGGATGGTTCACCAGACACGTCCCCATGAATATACAACTTGGTAAGCGAAGGTGCAATATTTGGTAAGTCAAACATGAACGAGTTGGTAAATACGAACCTACAACTTGGTAAAAGTTATTTGAAAACATTGGTAATTATATAAGAGAAAAACTGGTAATTATACAAAAGGAAAAATTGGTAAGTTGAACATGATGGAGTTAGTAACTACGAACCTATAACGTGGTAAACTTATTTGAAAAAACTGGTAATTATATAAAAGCAAAATAATTGGCGAGGTGTAAAGTTGCATCCCTTGGTAAGCCAATTGCCAAAATATGGTAAGTCAAACATGAACGATTTGGTAAATACGAACCTACAACTTGGTAAAAGTTATTTGAAAACATTGGTAATTATATAAGAGAAAAACTGGTAATTATACAAAAGGAAAAATTGGTAAGTTGAACATGATGGAGTTAGTAACTACGAACCTATAACGTGGTAAACTTATTTGAAAAAACTGGTAATTATATAAAAGCAAAATAATTGGCGAGGTGTAAAGTTGCATCCCTCATTCCCTTGGTAAGCCAATTGCCAAAATATGGTAAGTCAAACATGAACGAGTTGGTAAATACGAACCTACAACTTGGTAAAAGTTATTTGAAAACATTGGTAATTATATAAGAGAAAAACTGGTAATTATACAAAAGGAAAAATTGGTAAGTTGAACATGATGGAGTTAGTAACTACGAACCTATAACGTGGTAAACTTATTTGAAAAAACTGGTAATTATATAAGAGCAAAAAAATTGGCAAGGTGTAATGTTGCATCCCTTGGTAAGCCAATTGCCAAAACTTGGTAAGTCGATCATGAATGAGTTGGTAAATAAGAACCTATATCTTGGTAAAGGTTATTTGGAAAAACTGGGAATTATATAAAAGAAAAACTGGTAATTATACAAAAGGACAAATTGGTAAGTTGAACATGATGGAGTTAGTAACTACGAACCTATAACGTGGTAAACTTATTTGAAAAAACTGGTAATTATATAAGAGCAAAAAAATTGGCAAGGTGTAATGTTGCATCCCTTGGTAAGCCAATTGCCAAAACTTGGTAAGTCGATCATGAACGAGTTGGTAAATAAGAACCTATATCTTGGTAAAGGTTATTTGGAAAAACTGGGAATTATATAAAAGAAAAAATTGGCACCATGTAATGTTGCAACCCTTGGTAATCCATTGGCCAAAATTTGGTAATTTGAACATGTAGAATATAGTAACTACGAACCTATAACGTGGTAAACTTATTTGAAAAAACTGGTAATTATATAAGAGCAAAAAAATTGGCAAGGTGTAATGTTGCATCCCTTGGTAAGCCAATTTGCCTGGACGGTCCTGGTAACAGAAGGACGGTCCTCATGAACCGTCCCAGTGCCGTGCAAATAGGTCTGTGTTGGTCTGTGTTTATGTGACGGTCCTTGGACGCTTATCTTCCACCGTCCTTTGTACCGTCCCTTACCATATGTTACATTCATCTTGATTTTACCATTATTTGTCAATCATATTACCACATGCACGCCCAATACATACCAGATAACAACATTTTTTTATACAATCGATGAAATCATCATTAAAATACTAGAGTTCTTGGATTAAAAGGCAAGTTTCTACAGCACAAGTTCATCCATTAAACATAACACAACACTACTATCATGCGTACTAAAAGTTGATAAAACCACAATGTGCAATTTCATTAGAAACACAATGACGAGCTACTCGGGAGGCCGGAAGCGGGGAAGATCAGGAGCTTCCGGGTCCAGTCGCCACATGGAACGCCCAATGTGCATGATATCTTCTTCAACTTTATTCATTCGGCCATCCAAACTTGCATGCATCTCATTGAAGCGGTTGTCGAAGTGACCCTGCATGTGCTCAAACCTCCCATCAATGTGAACACGGAGGTCATCAAACATCCGACGAATCTCTGAATAATCCATCCCTGGTTGATGCATTTGCGGCAGGGGTAGTGCGGGAGGGTCTGCGTCCATGTCTTCTTGCTGTCGGGCTTCTTGATGCGCATCCGGTGGTGGAGGTGGTGGTGGCGACCGTACCCGGGGGACATTGAGAATCAAGCCCCCGTCGTGCTCCTCATTTATTGTAGCCGGAATAGCTCTCCCACTCTGAATCAAAGCGCGTCGTTCGGTCACTGCGACTAAGAGACCCACGAAGTGCACCGATGAACATAAATGGAACAGAAAAAATTAAAACAAGAACCTCTTCCCCACGTATACCGAACCCGTTACTCTTCGAAAGTGTTTAAGAATTTTGTGAACCCTAAATCGCGTCGATTTGCATAAAAATTCTAGTGTAATAGATGCGGATGGATGTATCTTACCCGAAACTCCAACTCGTTGGTAGTAGACTTCCGGGAGAACTCGACGAGAAGTTCCGGATGTGGAGAAGTTATTGTGGAGAGGTGGTTCTGTCTGAGAAGTTATGAAACATTAAAAGGCTTAACTGACACCTGGGGACGGTCCTAGGACGGTATAAAACTGACCGTCCCTTATATACTCGTTTACCAATAAGACAATACAATTTACCAATTTAACTTCTCAAAGTTACCATATTTACTATACACATATTACCATTAAAGAAAAAGATTAACATTAATAATAATTAACCCATTAAAGATAATTAAATATTTGAAAAATAAACTATATATATTTAATTTAATATATTCACTTTCACATTCATGGAATTTCTTGGTAAGTTAAAGAAACAAGCTTGGTAAGTTCCATATGTATGAACTTGGTAATGTCGAAAGCCAAATTATCACTGGAATAGATAGGACGAACCCTAAACCCTAAACCCTAAACCCTCAAAGGACTGTCCATGGACGGTATATTATAACCGTCCCCTGTACCGTCATCGACTCCCATACCACTTCCATTTATTATTTACCAACACGATTCCTTACGCCTTACCAATCCTGTCAAAACCTTTACAGTCTTTACTTGTTGATGGTTACCAAGATTTAATAGTTTAGTTACCACGTTAAGAAATTATTAACTTTTGCATTCATTTAACCAATCTAATTCATTTAACCCGTCAATGTGAACCCTATCTTGTTCTTTGGGAGTTGATCAAGTAATTAATTAAAGTTCTTTGGACGAACCATATGAATACCTAATTGCTTGACGTGGAACATCGCTACGCCCGTTTATTATTATTGTCTTAATGAATGTAACCTCACGTCCGGCAAGATGGATTGGATGAAGAAACGAACACCTTAAGTACAAACGCGAAACGCTACAACGAGTACATAATCATTACGTGCACAATTATAAGGACTTAGGAGAGTAAGACTATTCCATGTGATGAAGTTACACAATCATAATACCAAATGTAGATGCTTATTTCAAGTATATACACACAATTAGTACATATATGCTAATAGTTTTAACTAATTAAGATAATAGGAAGAATGGTAAATTCACTTAATCGTAACAATTATATTAAATTTCCACCCTAAACCCTCGACTGGATAAAATTACCACACTTTTGGTATGACTTTTACCAATTTTGTCATAAAAGATTTACCAGGTTTCTTATACATGCATTACCAAACTTGTGCTACGTGGTTTACCAAGTATTTGTATGGCACTCCCCAACATATTCATATCATGGTTTACCAAGTTTTTGTCTGTCTCTTACGAATATCCTCATATGGTTTACCGAGTATTTCTCATGTCACTTACCAATATAGGGTTACAAATTTACCAAGTTTTTTATGTCACCAACATAATGTGTACCAAACTTCTGTAATTGGGGTCAGCTCATCCGATCCACCAAAATATATATAAGCATGAAGTTTACCACGTGCAGCATACTGTGCTTTACCATGTTTTTGAATATGAGCTTTACCAATTTAGTATTGTTTATATTACCAAGTTCATCAGTAAGAGTTTACCAAGTTCTGTAGTTTGTACATACCAGTGGGATTTACCAAATACCTGTAGTAAATTTTACCACTATTTATTTATGTGCTTTACCAAAAAATAGGACGACACCTTGGAGCCGTCCTCCGATAGTCCGTCCCACCACACTCTGTTTTCTGTAAAACGAAGGACGGTTAATGGGACGGAACGTCCGCATTCGCCCAGGACCGTCCATTATCTTATGTGTTGCACTGGAATAGATAGGACGGTAGTCTAGACGGTCACTCTATACCGTCCTTTGACCATCACGTACCCCCTGATGTCCTCCCTTTTAAAATGGACGGTGGACGGACGGTCTGCTTCAACCGTCCCATTACCGTCGTAATAACAGAACTAGGCAAGCATATGTAGGACTGTCCTTTCGTCACCGTTCGATGACCGTCCATGCTTCAGTTTTATTTTTTTACCAGTTCTTTTATTTAGGATTACCAAATTGTGTAGTTCTTGTTACCAACTGTCTTTCAAATTGGTTACCAACTCCCTTCAAATATAATTGACACACATACTAGCCAAATGCATAACAAGTAACCAACATCGCCAACTTAATGTGCATCAATCGTCCAACTTAATAGTAAACCACCATCTAAGTGTCATAGTACCAAAATACATTAACTATTACAAGCATGCCAACCGATGATAACTTAATAGCAAACCACCATCGAAGTGCCATAGTACCAAAATACATCAACGATTACAAGCATGCCAATCGAGTTAATGTGCATCGAGTTATCAACAAAAAATCACATAGACCCAACTGAACTACAACCCCACTCGAGCATTTTTGCATGTTTTTTTGTTGTGGCCGGAAATTGAACATAAACTACATTTATTCTTACTCCCAACAACCTGTGATGGGATCCGCTTGGTTTTCCTTCGGCCGGGCTGGGATCGCACGTCTGGGGGGCGTATCGTTTCGATCGGCACATCCTCGGGTTCTTCCTCGTGTATGGCACAAATTGGGAAAATGGCCCCTTCGTATGCTTTACGGTACATGTGAGCACTATAGTATTGGTCCACATAGTCATATGGGGAGAAGCGCATGTCCATAATGCATACCAACGCATGGGAACAAGGAATACCGGTCACTTGCCATTCTCTACACGAGCATTCCCGTTTGTTGAGGTCGATCACCATCCTCGACAATCTCTCCCGAACCTCATAGAGACCCGCCATCGATCTAGTGCATGACAATGCCCTCGACTTGTCTAAATTTAATTGAAGTATCTCCTCAATTCTAGGGCAAACATTCGTGGTCATTCCCGATGCTTCACTCCTTCGGTTGTCCATCATTGTCATCACCTTCAGTCTAAGCATATCCACCATAGCAGCGGGGTGCAGATACCTAGCAGCTTTCGCCCACTTATTCCAACTCTCCGCTAAATTATTGTTCATCGCGCCCCACCTCATCCCCGGGAAGAATGCATTGGCCCACCTTTCTGGTTTCGAACGTGCTATGAATTCCTTAGCATCCTTCCCGAATGCATCCACAATTTTCTTCATGTATTTTTCGTACTCGGATGCGGTAAGGGCGTTAGCAGCGAGATGCAAAATATTGCACCATTTACTCTTGCGGTGTAGGGGATGTTTCGTCAGCACCTGTTGCATTCGGAAATAGAGTACCATAAGATAAAGCATTCGATCAATCTACACTTGTTTTCCTATATCACATTAATAAACAAACAGTGGTATACTTACGTCAGTTCGAAAATTGTCGATCAAATGACGGAGGCATATTGAGTGGGCACATCGGGGGAACACATCGCGTACGGCATTGAGAAGCCCGGCGTGTCTATCTGTATACAAAACCAAACTCTCGAAAGGAAAATTCTCGCTTTGGGCTTCAATCGCACCACATAGTTTTCGACAAAACCATCCCCAGCTAAAGTCCGTCTCCGCATCGACAACTACCACAAAAGAGTTCAGCTTTAAGGGTTGCTTCATGCATACACATCACAATTATGAGAGCATGAATCAATTAACATAAAAACATATACGTACCGGCGAAAGCTAATGTGAATATGCCGTTGTTCGCGTCTTGCCCAATGGCCGTTAGCATTGTTCCTTTCCACTTTGACTTGAGATGAGTACCGTCAAGAAACAATATCGGTCGACAGCCCCTCAAGAATCCCCGCATACAGGCACCCATGCAAATAAACACACGGTGGAATTTCATTGTGTCCGGAAATATTTCCAAGTCGGCTATAGTGCCAGGGTTCGAGGCAATCAACGATTCGCACATGGGCCTAAGTTTCTCAAATGATTTATCGTCCTTTCCATGGATCTCTTTTAATGCAATCTCTTTCCCCCTCCATGCTCTATGGTAGGGTATATCAACCGCAAATTCAATTTCTATATCGTCTATGGCTTCTCTAGCACTATAAGCCGGGGCTTTTCTAACTTTATCTCGAATCCTACTTGCAACCCACTTAGAATTCGCATTTGGATGGCTTTTACTTGTAATGCGGTCGACACCACATGTGTGATGAAGGTTGCAATTCCGGATGCCAAATGTATCATCCGAAGTATGGAAGGCTGCATAGATACGCCACCCACACTCTTCCACTGTACATCTCACTATCACCTTATCCTTGGCATTCTTCACGTATCTAAATCCTTTTTTTGTTGCGATAGAATATGTCCGCAACACTTCACGAAATTTACCAACACTATCGAATGTTTGTCCTACACCCTCGATACGCACAATGCCACCGGAGCGTCCGCCCAATGCCTCTTGGTCTGTCCGTACCACTAACAATTGGTTCTCGCTTGACCACTCATGTACACCATTTACCCTGCATTGTTTACAAATTATCTCATAAAACAATTCAACCAGAACTTGGCCAATCAAAATACAACATTGAACATCTTAAATATCATACCTTCTATTCTCTACCGTCGTGTTTGATACGACGTGTACATTGCACATGTGTACATTCGACAACATGTGATACCACAGCATCAACTTTATATCTGCATCATTTCTGATCCGTACTGGGAGCTTGTCCCCAGGAGCTTCGTATTCCAATATGTTTAACAAAGGATCGAACTCAGGCCATCTATCAATCATTTCCTTGTGCACCTCCGCCACGGTTGTGTGGTTCATGAAGCATAATGGGTGCTTCTCCTGATTAAATTGACAAATTACTAGCAAGCTAAAGCTACTACTACTTCCCTCTTGCTCCCCACCGTTATTCATTCTCTTTCACACCTACAAAAGAAAACAGTATTGAAATCAATCTAAAAATACGTACGAAACTCATGCAAATACATTCGTACACCTTCTGTATAATGTTGAACTCCATCCACAATGCTCCCTAATCAACATGGAGCATCAACTACTACTAAAATCATCCCAACCTTAGCCACAGAAAATGAATCACAAACCTTACAGTGACCACACCTAAACCTCTAAACATCAAATGAAACCATTTATCCTATAATATTAACAATGCAGGCACGGTTTTAAAAAAAAGAAAAATAACAAATCAAATCACATTATCACTCTAATGACCAAAATAATAGACAACCATTTTTCCTTTCATAAGAACATTATTATTCTTGTGAAGGCACTGCATTTCATTCTATATTCAAGAACAATAAAAAAAATTCCACAACCGTTCCAAAAAAAAGCCCTATCTTTCAATCTTTCATGTACTCACCTTAAAATTGCTTCTTCACCTCCCGTCGTCGAAATGGCTCCGTGCTTGATGTCCTTGGCCTTCCAAAACTCGCCCTCAGCTTGCTCGAGCTCCTTGCTTGGAAATGGAGAAACGATCGAATGGAAATGGAGGGGAGAAGAGACGTTGGGGAGTTTAGGGCTTTGGGTTGGGATATTTGGGTCTTTTCTCACCGAGGGCAATTTTGTATTTTCTCAACTTTGAGTTAATTAACTATGTTGTTTTATTTTTGTTTAACTTTACTAATTGATGGGGCCTAATCTGTAAAGATTTAAAAGGGGGGGCCTTGACTCTATACATTTTTGTTCCATGGGGACTGGGCTCTAACTTTCCCAAAAAAATTAGGCCTAGAGTTCAATAAGAAAGAGGCAGACAAAGGAAAAAGAGAAGAAAAGAAAAGGTAGACATGGTAAAATAAATAAATAAATACTAGTAAATAAATAAAGAGGTGGGTGAATCTTGCAGGTGAGGCGGGCTCCCCTTTTTGTACAGAAAGCATCAGAACCCACGTATCCTTTGCCCACACACAGACACAATGCACCCTTTTACCCCTTTCACTTTCCCTTTTCCCCTTCCCTCTTCATCTTATTTTTACTTTCTGTTATTGTTTTATGTTTTATTAGTACATTACTACGTACTTCAAAACACCAATGTGCTGGATATGCAAAAGGGTTTCTAAATATAATACACCAGTTTTTTATGAACCAAATGTGGGATGATGCTCTTCTCTGTTCTAACCATGCCTCTCATTCCCACCGCTAATTGTTTAGTTTTTCTTATGTTTTTGTCATTCTTGTTTTCTTTGGCTTTTTCCTTTGAGGCTCGAAATCCTGAAGGTGTTCAATCCCCTCACTTCATTTTTTTATTTCATTCAATCAAAGAAAGAATTTTCAATTTATTATAATAAAAAAAAACTAAATGTGGTGCAGTTGTAGCCCTGAGTGCAGTAAAGCAGAATTTGGATGATCCTCGTGGATCACTCAGCAATTGGGATGAAGACTCAGTGGACCCTTGCAGCTGGTCTATGATCACTTGCAATTCTGATAATCTTGTCACTACCCTGTAAATCCCTTCATTTTCATTTTCCCTGTTTTTACATTTAACTGTTGGAGCTTTCAGTTTTGATTTTGTCTGAACAAATTTCTCGCAGGGGAGCTCCAAGTCAGGGCCTATCAGGTTCCCTGTCTTGGATGATTGCAAACCTCACAAACCTGAAACAAGTGTAAGCATGGCAGGAACCAAACATGGTTCAACTTCCTTACATTATACTAGTAGTCTCTGTTGGTGTTTTTTTTTAAAAAAAAAAAAATCATTTCCACTGTAGATTATTGCAAAACAACAATATTTCGGGGCACATCCCAAGGGAACTAGGCTTCCTTGGAAGCCTTGAGACTCTGGATTTGTCCAACAACAAGCTCTCTGGCCATATCCCTGACACTTTCGGACTCCTCAACAGGCTGCAGTACATGTGAATTTTCTTTACAGTCTTGTTCATTTTCTTGAAAAATGTACTAGTATTTCCAAGCTGTGTGCTGGCTTCTACTTAATCTGAATCATGTGACATTCCTTAGCTTTCTCTGACTTTGGTTTGTACCCGTCTGGAAATTTGATTTGTGTTGTAATCAGCAGGAGGTTAAACAACAACAGCTTCAGTGGGGCTGTGCCTCTGTCCTTGGCCAGTCTTCCTCAGCTTGCTTTCTTGTGAGTATACTACTGATGTGTTGATTTCAAACTACTACTACTATTTTAATCCTCTGATGTTGTTGGGGTTTTCTTGAATAAATTTCGCTTCCCACATGTGAATTCTGGGATGATTCTGTTTATTTTTTTCTGGGATGTTTCAGGGATTTGTCCTTCAACAATCTCAGTGGACCCCTGCCCAATTTCCCCACCAAAACATTTGAGTGAGCTTGGCTTCTCCAGTGTTGGAGTAATTTTTGTTTGGATACAAAATTTTTGTAGTAAAGGGAAAGAAAATAATGTATTTCTTAATCAATTAAAAGAAAATGATAGTATAAATTTTTTACTAAAAAGTTCTTTAAAAAAGTGAACTTAATATCCATGTATTTAAGGATAACCTCATACAGTTATACTCTTCTCATCCTTCAATTTCTTGAATTGTTTCTTTATAACGATGATGATAATGATTGCAGCATTTTTGGGAACCCTCAAATCTGTGGAATGCACTCCAGTGAAAAATGCTCTGGCCCTGTTCATGCTACCCCTCTTTCACTCGCCATAAAATCATCTTCAGGTATGACTATATAACCTAACCCACTTATGTACAAACATGTTAAAGTTTCTAATAATGCAAATGTTCTTCCATTAATTCAGACAGGAGGAGCCATTCAAGAAAGATGTCAATTGCACTTGGAGCGAGCCTCAGCTTTATTTCAATTGTAGTTCCAGTGTTGGGATTTCTCCTGTGGGAAAGGAACAACAAAAAGAAGCAGTCTCTACTGAACATAGGAGGTACTAAACATTTCTCAAATCCTTTTCAATGACCAATATCAGTTCATTGTCTTCTTCTTACAATAATAATATGATACTAGTACTATTTAATCACCATATTACAGATGCTCAAGAAGAGGACCTCCAGCTCCCTAGATTCGGCAATCTGAGGACCTTCACATTCAAAGAACTGCAGCAGGCGACCGATAACTTCAGCACGAAGAACATCCTCGGCACCGGCGGGTTCAGCAACGTTTACCGCGGGAAATTGGGCGACGACACTGTGGTGGCCGTGAAGCGCCTCAAGGACGCACCAGGAACGCCCACAGGGCAGTCGCAGTTGCAGTTCAGAACGGAGCTGGAAATGATCAGTCTAGCGATTCACCGTAATTTGATTCGCATAATCGGCTACTGCGCCACCCCAACCGAGAGACTTCTCGTCTATCCATACATGTCCAATGGGAGCGTGGCATCAAGGCTCCGAGGTTCTGTAATCTGGATCTTTCCCAGGGATCTCTCACTTTTTGTTACGAGCATAGAAACCTCCATTATCATAACCAATTGTGGATCGATACATATATATATATTCGCAGGCAAACCGGCTTTGGATTGGAGCGCGAGGAAGAGGATAGCGATCGGTGCTGCCTGGGGGCTGACGTATCTGCACGAGCAGTGCGATCCGAAGATAATACACAGGGACGTTAAGGCGGCGAATGTGCTGCTGGATGACTCGTGTGAGGCTGTTGTTGGTGACTTTGGTCTGGCCAAGCTACTCGAGCACGGTGAGTCTCACGTGACCACGGCTGTTCGAGGCACCGTCGGTCACATTGCGCCTGAATACCTGTCCACGGGTCAATCATCGGAGAAAACAGATGTGTTTGGTTTTGGGATTCTGTTGTTGGAACTCATTACTGGAATGAACGTGCTTGAATTCGGGAAATCGGTGCACCAGAAAGGCGCCGCCTTACTTGAATGGGTATGTATTTCTATTCAAGCTAGAGTCACGATTATTTATTTGTTTGTTGTTGTTATAGAGTAATTTTGCAGGAAATTTTGTAATGCTGCTGCTGCTGCAGGTTAAGGAGATTCAAGAGGAGAAGAAAATGGAGCAGCTGGTGGATCGGGAGCTGGGGGCAAACTACGACCGTATTGAGGTCGGGGAGATGTTGAAAGTGGCTCTGCTTTGCACGCAATACGTACCGGTCCAAAGGCCCAAAATGTGTGAGGTTGTGCGGATGCTGGAGGGCGACGGCGGCCTAGCCGAGAAATGGGCGGCCAGTGCTGCTGCTGCTGGTGTTGAAGAGAAGATTGAGTCGAGTACCGTGTTTGGGACAACATCAATATGTAAGATGGATGATGAGTATGATGGGCACTACTGTATGGAGCTTTCTGGCCCAAGATGATATAGTATATGTGTATATGGTAGAATTGGAAGATATAAGGAAATTAATTGATGGGTGTGAACTGTGAAATATATTATTTATTTATTTATTTTAGAGGAGCCAAAGTTAGAGAAAGAGTCTGAGAGTTCATCATACACAAATTTCAAAATGATAAAGGGTATGGATAGGGGCCGGCCGGGTGTAGAATCGAACTCCAATTATGAAATAGGTTATTGAGTAATTTACATATAACAAGCTGCTAAAACAAGAAAAAGAAAATTATTCACTTTTGTAAATAATTATTTTTTCACCCAAAAAAAAAAATCACTTTTGTTCCATCGATTTATTTCCTAACACCGAACATTAATATGGGTTCGATGTACAATTTCCAAAATTTTGTTTATTTGCGCACATAATTCATTTACACAAAGTCAAATATACTTCCTTCGTTTTTTTTTTAAAGGTTACATTTCTCATTTGCATGAATGTCAATGCACATTTTTAATGATTAATAACTCAAATTCGGTATAAGTAAAAATTATAAAAATTTGATATTTAAAAACTACAAGATGATATGAATCCAACAAGATCTCACTTAACTATATTTTGTCTTCTATAACTATAACAAAAATAGAAGTCAAAGTGCTACAATAAATAGTAAAAAAAGGTCAAAACATAACCTTTAAAAAAAACAGAGGGAGTATTTGTTTGTAACAAAATACATTACTCCATCCGTTCCTTTTTAGTTGTCTTTTTAGAGAGAAAAGTGTTCGAAAATAGTTGTCATTTTTAGGTAGTTATAGGTAGTTATGCTATATTTTTACTATACTGCCCTTCACTTTAAATAAATGCTATTTGTTGACATTTATTAAGAATGTGTTTAATTGAAGTGTAAAAATGTAAATTTATGAGTTAATTAATGCAAACATTGGTTATTGAAATTGAACTGAAAGAGATAACTATTTAGGAATGGAGGGAGTACTATTTATAAATTTACTAGAATAATAAAAATTATAGATTTCGTTTATAAAGATGTAATATGTAATATTATTAAATAAAGAAATATAATGTTTTAGTTAATATTAATATTCGTTAAATAATAAAAAAATTTTAAAAATAGTTAAATACAATTAATACACAAAATAAATTATTCCATGTTGATGATAATATCTTAAATTTTATAATTTAATAGATATTAATTAAAACATTATATATTATTTAATACAATGGCCAAGCCTAATTTGTACGAGAGGTCTAACAAAGGTAATAGGCCCAGTTCAGCCCTAAAAAAATCGACGTAGGCATAGGTCGTTCAAGCCTAAGCCTAACTCGGTCTAACCTATTTCCACCCCTACTAACAACTAACATCTAGCATCTAATATAATCAGCTATGATCGCAATTTTTATTGTTCTACTTTTGGAAATTTTGTTAATATAATTAATTGGTTATATTATTAATTATTCAATGTTTTAATTAAGTAGATAATTATTTATTAATTTTTTAATAAGCCGGAGAGAGAAAAATGATGATGGGAGGCATGCCACACAAATTACAAATGAATAAAGGATATGAATGGGGAGTTGAATGGGAAATCGAACCACAACCCTAAGATTGGAAGACATGGCTTTGGTCGTTTAGACAAGTCCTTATCTCCAAATTTATTTAATAATAATAATAATAATAATAAATTTAATTATTAAATCAGCTTGAATAACGTTACAAGTAAAAGAGATTTTTAAATTATGTGTAATTTTATTTCTATTTAATACCGTGGAATAAAGAATTAGTTTAATTTTTTAAAAAATAAAAATAATTTTAGTCATCAATTTTAATTTCTTTAATATTTATTAATTCAGATTCAATCATCTCAATTATTTCAATTTTCCTTTAGCGGAATGAGTAATAAATAGGTCCAAGTCCAACAAATATTGATTATTGTTTTCTCTACTACAACATAGATTTATTTAATATAAATATTGCTCTATCCATTCAAATTTTTTTTGGTAAATCTATCCACTCATATTTAATTGATATAGTGAAATATTTTTTTCCCAATGGTGAAAATGAATAATGAATAGGTGCAAGAAATATTTATTATTGTTTTCTCTACAACAACAGAAATTATTTGATATAAATATTGTTCTACAATCCGGTTACGGTACAACCCTTTCAAAAGCCTTTAGATGCAGACATCACAAAAAATGCATCTCGCATCACATAACACTTCTCTGAGTATCACATTTTTGGCATCACACAACACATGTCTCTCAACACACAAAATACACCATTTCATACATCACACAACACAACTCTCACATCACACACATGATGGCTTTATGTGCAGTCACCTGCACACTAACACCTTCCATTGTTCTATCCATTATATTTAATAGATATAATGAATTATTTCAATTTTCCAATGACGAAATAAGTAATGATTGAGGTTGGAGACTTATCCAAGTAGTAACTCCCCCAACTCCCAACCTATTGGTTGGGGGTTTGAATCCCCACGCGGCCTCCTATCCCTCCACTTTGTTCCCATTGTAATTGTGTGCTATGAGCTCCAACCATCCTTTCCAAACCTTTAATGACTTCTTAAAAAGAAATCATGATTAAGTCTATAAAGTATTTACTATTGTTCTTCTACAACAACAAAGATTTATTTGATATAAATATTGCTCTATTCATTCATATTTCATTGGTATAGTGAATTATTTCAATTTTCCAATAGTGAAAATGAGCAATGAATAGGTCCAATATATATATATATATATACATATATTTCGATAGGAATAAGAATTTATTATTTTTATCTCTACAACAACAGATATGCATATGATATAGGTACTGCTCTATCCATTTATATTTAATTCATACAATTAATTATTTCAATTTTCCAATAACGAAAATGAGTAAGAATAAGTTCATCAAACATTAACATTGGAGACTTTTTTTTTTTTTTTTATAATAAGCCAATGGAGACTTATTTGATATAAATATTGCTCTATCCATTCATATCTAATTGATATATGAATTATTTCAATTTTCCAATGGCGAAAATGAGTTATGAATAGGTCCAGCAAATATTTATTATTGTTTTCTTCTTTCTTTTTTTTTTTTCCCGATAATGGACGCACGAGATTTATTATTGTTTTCTCTACAACAAGAGAGATTTCTTTGATATAATTATTGCACTATCCATTTATATTTAATTGATATAATGAATTATTTCTATTTTCCAATACGAAAATAAGTAAAGCATAAGTCCAAGAAATATAATTGACATAGTAATTATTTCAATTTTCTTTTTTTTTTGGTGACAAGTAATTATTTCAATTTTCCAATAGTGAAATTGAATAATGAGTGATTATTTCAATTTTCCAATACTGAAAATGAGTCATGAATAAATTTAATAGAGATTTATTAGATATAAATATTGCTCCATCTTAACGGATATACTTGAAAAAAATGGATGTGTCATGACTCATTGATGACATCTCAACATTGCACGATAGATTAATACTCCCTCTTTCCCAACTCAAATGTCTTACTTTCTATATTTGGAGGTCCCATCACAAATATTCGCTTTCTATTAATAGAAATAATTTTACATTCTAACAAATATGTCGGCCCATCATATACTCATAAATCAACTTTACCTTAATTATCATGCTCAATACTAACAGGACCATATAAGTGGGACGGAGGGAGTATTTTATCATTAAATCCAATCTGATTGACATGACTTTATGTATATACACATTGTTTTTTTTTCTTTTTCTTTTTGATAAGAATGTATATACACATTGTTGTCCCTGGAAGTATAGGATTTTTTTTAAAAAAATGAATTGTGTGAATCTAACAAAAAATAAAATTAAAATTGAATAATATATACAGTGGAAAAATCAAAATGGTCATTTTAAAGTGAATATATAGAATATATTTAGTTTATTAATATGATTGTGTAAATAATGTATCAAGTTATGCATGTACCTGCTCAATATTATAAAAATAATAAATGAATAAAAATAAATAGAGATTATTACAAAAAAGGAAACAGAGAATACATGTAATGTATAATTTCACTTTATACTATTTACCGGGTAAGAATTCGAACACACAAATTAGTTGGGTATTAGTTTTGCTATATAGACATCAATAATAATTTAATAATAAATTCATCAATTTAGACTATCAATATATTTATTTATTTATATTTCACCAAAAAAAGGATATTTATTTATATAACCGATTTGAACTGATGCTTACTTCCCGTTGATTCATGGGAATTTTGGTAAGATGTTGATTGGTCAATATATTAAACCGCCATCCAAATTATTCACTTTTAGAGACTAAAATTATGTGTACAGAGTTGACAATTGGCCAATTGATCATTTTCCTTTTGTTAATACAATATGCATGTGTAAGCACAAAAAGAATGAATTCCGTATTTCTATGACATTATGGTTGTATGAAAAACTACTATAATCTAGGTGAAAATATCAGAATTAATGAATTTCCTTCAACAACATATAATTTCAATCATTTGTAAGATTAAGTGGAAGAAATGGAAAACAACTTACATAGAAGGCATAATCAAGTTCATGGAGTCTAATTTAAGTTGAATAAGTACTTCACATTAGGGAAATATTACTTCCCGTCAAGCACAATGTATGTTTCATTAGCATAAACATTTAGCAATAGAGTTATTATCCAGATTCTTCATAATCTGGATATCAATGGACTTGCGCAAATATCAATGGACTTAAGTGTAATACACGTGCTATTCACGTGCTTGATACATGTGACTGACATGTACAGATATTTGTAAAATACCCGTTTTCGCCTTAGACGGCGCAATTCAACTCCCCATTTCTCTATAAATTTGTTTCATCGCCAATATAATCTTCTAACATTCTCCGCATTTGTGACGTTTCTTGCGCAAATATTGTTCGATATTCCTTCGCAGAAAACAAAATTATTCATAGGGTTCGGTAAATATAATCAAGCTAGAAAGATGGACAATTACCCAAGTTCCAATCAAAAGAATGAACTCAACGAAAGAGCAATCAGATCTGGTAAAATCACATCATTTATCATGTATTATTTCTATGTTTATATTGTTTAACAACAAATGTAGGATTTTTTTCCCTATCAAGAGATTTTATTTTATATATTTACGATACGGTAATTGAGTCGAGTGGATTTAAAAATATTTTATATATTTACGATACGGTAATTGAGTCAAGGTATTTTAATCTATTTCTATCTATTTTTCTTCAATTATGTTTAATTTTTTTTTTTTTTGGTTTCACCAAAAAAAATTTAAACATAATTGAAGAAAAATAGATTGAAATAGATTAAAATACCTTTTATGTCGTCGATTAAAATAATTTGTTAATTAGATTTGTTGTAAAAAAAAAAAAACTTGAAATCAATGAGCTCAAATCATTGAATTCAATTGAGATTTCTGTTTTAATAAACTTTCTTATTATAGGCGTTTGATTAATGGAATGCATTTTTTATTTTTATTTTTATTTTTATTATTTTCTAAACTTGATATGATTATAGTTTTACAACAATCTGCCTGATGCTATCGCAAAAAACAAAAACAATCTGCCTGATGCTTAATGGATTATGCATTTGAATATAGTTTGTGTACCATATGTCGTTATCATTTTTGTTTAATAGTAGTTTGTTTATCCTTAATTCCTTATCATTAGTTTTTTTTTTCCTCCCTTTTTTTGAATTTGAACACATTTCATTATTTGTGAATTTGAATCTCCGGAAAAATCAATAAATGTAAAAAATAAAGCTTTTACATTTTATAAACTATCCTTTCACTTTATCATTTTGTAATTTGTGTGGCTTTCACTTTATCATTTTTTTTTTAAAGTCGAGTTTGTTATCGATCTCTTCGTCCTGCAAAGAAAGTGCAATACCTTTTTTGGACACCGATGTTATTAAATTGTTTTGTTAGTACTGGAGTTTATTAACATTTTCGCCGTTTCGCCAGGATATAAATTTTTAAAATTTTATTTTTATCTTCATTGCTCGTATTAAAGCAATTATAATTTATATTAGGTGTGTTTTAGGACGAGTTCGCTCTTCTTTTTTCTTTCTTTCTTAGCATGACTTTGCATCAAAATATATTAGTACAATGATATTAATGCTATTACCCAAAAAAAAAAAAATATTAATGCTCATTTATTATTTTTTTCTTAATTTTTTCGGGCATTAATATTAAATATTCCATTTTATGATTGCGGGACATTTTGAAAGTTTACCAATTCCTCCAACTCCCCTTACTAACGTGAAGATACCAGGAAAGACATTTCAAAATAAAAGAATTAATTAATATTGCGGTCGAATTTTCCTTTTTTTTATTTATGTTTATTTTTAAACTAAATTAATAATATGTACAATTAATATTCTTTACTGATGCTTGAGTGACTCCCCATATATAAAAAATATTAGCGGATCTGCTAACGAATAGCGGATTTGAAATGAAAACTGTAAGACAATCTGCTCTTCGAATCTGTTATATACTAGCAGATCGGCAACCTCCAAACATCCCCTATATATATGCATATTCCTTCACATTATTTTTTACATCTCACTGGCCAAACATAAGTTGGTAGCTGAGATATAAGATATATCTCCCACTTTTTTGTTGCCTATTATGCTGTGGTAGATTGGTTTCAATATTCCCATTTTTTCTTTTTTCTTTTCTTTTTTTTTTTAAAAAAAAAGTTTCGATTCATTCAAACATAACAATCAAAAACTGATAAGAGGCGCAAATCCACCTCTGGCTTTTTCTTTCAACGAAGACTTTACAAGGGTTAGTATTTAGCTCTGGCCTCTATTGTCATCTACTATTAGTAATTTAGTATTGGCATTACAGTAAGTAAATTTGTTGAAATAAAATTAACAGACGGGTACAATTTTCCCTTCTTAGAGATGATAAATAAAGGATTCAATTCTACATCATGTTATTTACTCAGTTTCTAATATGTTCGATGGTAAATTAAATGGATGCAGGTAAGGCCAGAAAGGAAGGCAGCACATCTGCAGCATCTACCAGCAACTCCGCAACCGGAGATCGCGATCAAGAGCTGTGCATTCCGGTGGCCAATGTCGCCCGGGCCATGCATTCCATGCTCCCGTCGGATGCCCAGATATCCGACGATGCTAAAGCCGCCGTGGTAGATTGTGTGACTCAATTTCTTGCCTCGATAACATCCGAGGCTAATAAGATCTGCCGCGACGACTCCAGAAACACGGTGACTGCCGAGGACATGATGCTCGGCATCCGGTCGTTGGGGTTCGATGATTACGTGGAACCCCTCTCGGCTCACCTAAGGAAACACCGTGCGCAGGAACGCGCCGGGCATGGTGGTCCAGCTGGCTATATGCCAGTTGGTCGGCGTGGTGGTGGTCAGACAATTCAGCAACCACCACCTCCACCAGCAGTTCAACAACCACCACCTCCAGCAGAAGCCCCGCCGGTGCCGGTGGTTCTTCCACCGCTTCGTCCAGGGTGGGAGGATGCTCTGCCGAAGAGCTTCCTTGACTTGCTTACAAGTCCTGGACCTAATGAATTTGAACAGGAATGAACCCGCAGGGATGTCAAGAAATTGGTTAGGGTTTCTAAAGATGAACATTAGTATTATTTTTTTTGAAATTATGTTTGTGGAGTATGTATATTTTTGTTTGGGTAAACATTGACACCCATGGTAAATGTGTGTGTGGAGTATGTATATTTGAATGCATCGCCAATTGAAGTTGATTTTTCATTCATCTCTTTTGATGAGCTTATAAATATTTATGGCTACTTTTGATGATGAGGATATATTTATTAATTGGTTTTACAAAATTGATTAATACTTATTACTTATTATTTACTTTTAATAAACTAAATAATTATTCATTAAAATTATTCAATAGTTACACAGCTAAATAATTAAATAAACAAGGAATAATAACTTATTCAAATGGTCAAGTCTCAATTTTCAATCTTAGGGAATGGTTATGGTACTACCAATGTGAATGGTAGTACATCAAGACAAATCATCTCAACCATACAAAAATATCCAATGGCTATAAAATAAAAGGGTAGAATTGTCAAACATAAATAATTATATCTTTAGTAATAAAATCATTCACAAATTCAATTTAGTAATTTCTATCCTTAAAAAGATCATATAAAAAATTTGCATAAGTTAGCCCTCATTTGACACAATTCATGGCATAATAATAGAGAAATTATCTTTATTCATCTCTTTCACTCGTCAGTCTTTCATTCCTCTTAATTTTCTATTTTTTTATTTTGAATTTCTAAAATATGATCGGATATTTAGATTCCTTGCATCAAGTAGATAAATTTTCATATAAAGAACGTCCAAATCCGAGCTCATTTGAGAAAGTTAGAGCCATTTGAAGTTTGTAATATAAATTTTGTTGTATATACTACGTCGTTGAAATGCATAGGCTATGTCGCTTAATTATAATGTCTCCATCGTTGAATTGTAAAGGTTACGTCGCTGAATTACATAGCCACAGTCGCTGAAATGTAAAGACTGTATTTTTTAAATTCGTAATGCACTTCAAATGGCTCTAACTTTATCAAACGAACTCGGTTTTTGATTTTTTTATATGAATATCTACCTACTCGATGCAATGAATCTAAATATCCCATAAAATTTTGGAAATTACAAATAGATAAATACCAGACTTTCAAAAAAAAGATATCTTATGCTCGTTGTTTTGAAAATCTGATATTTATATGTTTAGACTTTCTAAAATTTGAGAGGATATTTAAATTACTTGTATTGAGTAGATAGATTTTCATATAAAGAACGTCCAAATCGGAAGTCATTTGAGAAAGTTAGAGCCATTTGAAATTTGTCACATAAATTTTGTTGTATTGGCTACGTCGCTGAAATGCATAGGCTATATCGCTAAATTATAACGCATCCGTCGCTGAATTGTAAAGCCCCCGTCGTTGAATTACATAGCCACCGTCGCTGAAATGTAAAGGCTGTGTTTCTGAAAATCGCAATGAACCTCAAATGGCTCTAACTTTCTCAAATAAACTCGGATTTTCACATTCTTTATATGAAAATCTATCTACTCGATGCAAGGAATTTAAATTTTCTATCAAATTTTTGAAATTATAAATTGATAAATACCAGATTTTCAAAGGAAATGATATCTTATTCTCGTTATTTTAAAAATATGATATTTATGTGGTTAGACTTTCTATATTTTGGTAGGATATTGAAATTCCTTGTGTTGAGTAGATAGATTTTCATATAAGGAACGTCCAAATCCGAGCTCATTTGAAAAAGTTAGAGCCATTTAAAGTTTGTCATAAAAACTATGTTGTATAGGTTATGTCGCTGAAATATATGCTCTATGTCGCTGAATTGCAAAGCCACCGTCGCTGAAATGTAAATGCTACGTTTTTTAAAATCGCAATTAACTTCAAATGACTCTAACTTTCTCAAACGAACTCGGATTTTGACGTTCTTTATATGAAAATTTACCTACTCGATACAAGTAATCTAAATTTCCTATCAAATTTTAGAAATTCCAAAAAGAAAAAGTAGATTATGAGAGAGAGAAGTATGAGCATGAGAATTGAGAAAAATGAATAGAGATTATTTGGATCTTATTGAAATTACAATAGTACCCTTTGTATTAATCTTAGCCATTGATTTCAATATTTCATCAATGGCTTGGATGTGCCACAGTACATCAAGAGACATGGGTCTCAGCACCCTAACCAAAGCCTTCAATCTTATGGTTGGGGGTTCGATTCTCCACCCGCCTTCCATCCCTCCCTGTTAATGTAAGTTGTGTGGCATTATCATCATCTCTTTCTTTGACTTCTTCGTGCTTCGACAAAAAAATAAAAATAAAATCAAATGAACATAAATTTTATAAATGAAAGAGAGTATGAAATTATGTGATTTGATATTATTCATTATCATGGAATAGAAATTCAGTTTAAATATGTTTTAGAAATTAAAAAAGTAATTCAACAATTTTATTTGTTTAATATCTAATAATTCAATTTCAATCACTTAATAATTTTTATATTTGAGTTCCAATCCATTTAGTTTTTATCAAGATTATGTTTTAAATTAAGTGATTTTGATTTGAGAGAAAATTGAGGGCAAAAATTAAAAATAAATCATTTAAATTTTCGGGAAATTTGAAACAATTTTAATGCAGTAGAAAAATCTGAACATTTAGTACTCGGTATTTTTTAATCCAACAATAACCTAGCTACTCACTCTAATTCATAAATCATTGGCAAATAAGGAGTGAAACCTCCAATCATAAAACTGCAGGATCGTTTGCGTTGCTAATAATACTACTACATCTTATTAAAACTGGAATTGAAATTGCGTATAAGTTAAATCATTGGGAACAAATACTTTTTTGCTGAAAATGATATACTAGTCTTTAATTGCCTGCAATGAAGAAGTTGGTTTTATAGCTTTGTTCGATTATTATAGAAATCTGGATTTGTATTTGAGGAACTCGCATGGCTAATTGGTGGTTGAAGTTGATATTGCTGGAGTAGATGGATTATTGAGTGGTGGCTTAACCTTATGTGTAAAAATGTCCTACACATGAAAATTTTTATAAGTATGCAATTTGGGGGTGGGGATTCACTTTGCAATATTATCCGTCGGGATAGAGCTGTCGTCGTGTATGCGCGCTATTGCAATTCTACGTTGGTAATGCTCATTTTCTAAAGTTTCACCCTGATAATTCAACAACACTTTCGGTGAATATGGAGTACTATATTAGTGAGTAACTTTTTTCTTTCTTTCTTTCTTTTTTTTTTTAAAAAAAAACAAAATAATTCTTGGCGAAATAGGATTTATATATTTTCCTTCCCTGTTTTACGTGAAAGAAAAACTCGTAATTGTAAATAGTGCAACTAGGGGTGTCAATTTGGACACGAATCCGAAAAAATGAACCCGACCGACACGAAAAATTTCAGGTTTGGGTTTAGTCATTTTGGGTTTTATCCAAATCAGGTCGACCCAAAACCCGACCTGAAATATTATCCCACCTGCTCAACCTGACACGAACACGACCCGAAACCTTAAATTTTATCAATTTTGGCTATAACCCGAAAAAACGAACCCGAACGACACGAAAAATTTTAGGCTTGGGTTTAGTCATTTTGGGTTTTTTCCCAAATCAGGTCGACCCGAAACCCGACCTGAAATATTATACAACCTGATCAACCCGACACGAACACGACCCGAAACTTGAAATTGACACCCCTAAGTGCAACGGTACCCTGAAAAAAAAATGGTGCAACATGTTGTGCTAACTGCTACATATCCGGGTTGGGGACTTACTCTAGTGATCAAGTCCTCGATGTGGTAGAAGTCCATGCCATATATAAAAAATATTAGTGGCATAGACTTCTACCACCTCCAATTCTTAATGACTTTTTTTAAAAAAAAAAAAAAAACTGCTACGTACCCAAAAAAAAAAAAAGGAAAAATGAAAAAAAAAAAAAAAAAAAAAAAAAAAAGGAGTTCGTAAAAAGAAAATTTTACACACGAATTGAATGCGATGACAGCTGTGGTCATTTGAGCTAAATCTCTACTACCTAGATGTATATCCACGCGTTGGAGGCCTGGATATTTGCTCCCGCTCCCACACTTCTTCTGCACTCTGCAATCGCAAATTGACGTCTCCGACTCCCACTCGCATGTGGATTTCATTCCCCTTTCGTCCATTTGGGTCGTCGCCAATTTACTCTCCTTTACTGCTCGTAGAGCCCTAATTTCTACCTGGCGGATCTCGATTCGGATCTACAGCGGGTTCGTTTCTTGCAGGTATGCTTGGGATTCAGGTGAAATTGCATTAAAAAAAAAAGAAATTCTTCTCTGTTCTTGTTTGGTCCCAGACTTGTTGGCCGTCGATCTTTCCCCATTCCTTTGTGTTGAATTTTAATTGAATTGCCTATCGAGTTGATTTTCACTGCTCTGCTGATGTTTTTCGTTTCTCTTAATTCTTAAATTGAAGTCTGAATGTGAAATTGGTGCTTGGACAGTCATTGTGTTTGTAGTCTGTAGATCTACGTATTGCCTACTGTTTCTTGGTGATACTTTTTGGTTTAGGAAAAAAGGATCCAATAGTTAATCCGATCTTTTGGCCTTTTAAGATATATGTTTCTCGCGTCCTTGTGTATGCGATGTTGTGCTGCATATGCCTGGCCATTATTGGACTTGTTGGTATACTTTATGAAATCATGTCATTCTGCGTTTTGACAGCATCCGGCGGCAAATTATTGCCATTTCAGTTTTAAAAGACTTTCTTTTAGGGTGAAATTATACTTCGCTGTTGTATTGGTTGTCATGTTCTTATTAGTGCATTTGCTAGACTGAGCGGTTGAAACGTTGATCATTGGAAGTTGGAAAAATGTGCAAGTGCAACATTTATGTATGGGCCGTTTGGTTTAATGCTGGAATCATAATTGGAATGGGATTTATTTTATATCCCTTGGATATTATTAAAGGTTTTGCTTACCCCATATATTGCATAATTTATAACCAATCAGAAGCTTAAATCCTTCAATCCGAATATAAAATCTGGAAATGAATCTAATTTCTTATCGCAAACCTTCTTAGCAAATGCCCCCTTAGTTTTTCAGCTGAGCTTTTGGTTGCAGTTATGAATGTGTTTTACGTGGACAATGATTAAAATGATCTGCCCAATTTTAGTTGGTGGAGTTTTGTTTTAATTGTTGGATCATAATTCATAAATAAATTAATTTGGCAACTCTTACTTATCTTCAGATTGCAGTCTTATAGCTATGTCATCTTCTATCATATTTAGGAATTAGGGTCTTGTAAAGCTAAAGTTTATATGTCAATTTATTGCTTATATTATGTCTTTTTGCTGTGGTGCCTGCAGATCCTTAAGTGGTTGATGGTTCAGTAAACCAAGGACCTTGGTAATTATTTACCATGTTGCTACTCAAGCTTTCTTTGAGTTCTAATCAAAGTTGTAAATTTAATGTTGATCAAAACCATTCTCAGATCATGCCTATGTTCAAATTTTTTTCTACTAAATGAACAATTAGAGTACTTGACAATTAGTTCCTTGGCATGGAAAATTAGATGAGATTTATGGTATGGCTAATTTGTATATGTCAAATTTTCTTTATAATTTGTTATATAATTCTACTTTGGTTTGCACAAATCAATCTGATTTTGGATTTTGCAATTATTTAGACTAAGATTGATACGGCTTGTTGATGGTTGGTTTCCTTCTTGACTTTGAAAGTGTTGCAATTTGTTTAATACAATTTACTTTTCCTTTTCAGAAGTAATTTCTGCATGCCCCAAAGTTTTGATCCAGCTGGTTGGTAGACACTTTCTGTGATTTCCTTCTACTGAAAGATGGCCTTGCCTTTACTTTCAAGAAGGAAACTGTGGGCAAATTTTGTGTATCTGCTTCTTATCATTCAATCCTGTAATGGGTTTTATCTGCCTGGAAGCTATATGCACACATATTCAACAAACGATACCATTGATGCCAAAGTGAATTCTTTGACGTCAATTGAAACCGAACTTCCTTACGGCTATTACACTCTTCCATATTGTAAACCTGATGAGGGCATCAAGAAAAGTGCTGAAAACCTTGGGGAATTGTTGATGGGAGATCAAATTGACAATTCTCCGTATCGCTTCCGGATGAATGTGAATGAATCTTTGTACTTGTGCACCACTCTTCCTTTGAGTGAGCACGAGGTAAATCTTCTAAAACAGAGAACTCGGGATCTCTATCAAGTCAACATGATTCTTGATAATTTGCCTGCTATTAGGTACACCTACCAAAATGGGGTTAAAATTCAGTGGACTGGATATCCAGTGGGATACACTCCTCCTAACACTAACGATGATTACATTATTAACCATCTCAAGTTTACAGTGCTGATTCATGAATATGAAGGAGCTGGCATGCAAGTATTTAGTACCGGAGAAGAAGGTGGTTTAGGTCTTATCTCCAAAGATGATAAGCAAAAGGCATCTTCTGGATATGAGATTGTTGGGTTCGAGGTTGTCCCGTGTAGTGTAAAATATGACCCTGAGAAGATGGAAAAACTCCACAAGTATGATAAAGTTCCATCTGAAGGCTGTCCACAGCCTCTTGAAAAGTCTCAGATTATAAGGGAGCACGAGAAAGTGTCATTTACATATGAGGTTGAGTTTGTAAAAAGTAACATCAGATGGCCATCACGTTGGGATGCTTATCTGAAGATGGATGGAGCTCGTGTGCACTGGTTCTCTATTCTCAACTCATTGGTGGTGATTTTCTTCTTAGCTGGAATTGTTTTCGTCATATTTTTGAGAACTGTTAGAAGGGATCTAACAAGGTACGAAGAATTGGACAAAGAGTCTCAGGCTCAGATGAATGAGGAGCTTTCGGGCTGGAAGCTTGTGGTTGGTGATGTATTTAGAGAACCATCTCATCCAAAATTACTTTGTGTGATGGTTGGAGATGGAATCCAGATTTCTGGGATGGCAGTCGTCACAATAATTTTTGCAGCTTTTGGTTTCATGTCACCAGCTTCAAGAGGTATGCTACTGACGGGTATGATCATGCTTTATCTTTTCCTAGGAATTGCCGCCGGATATGCTGGTGTACGTATGTGGGCAACTATTAAGGGTACATCTGAAGGGTGGAGATCAGTTTCTTGGTCAACTGCATGCTTCTTCCCTGGAATTGTTTTTGTTATCTTGACGGTGTTGAATTTCATCCTCTGGGGAAGTAATAGTACTGGTGCAATTCCCATCTCCTTATATTTCGAACTCTTTGCACTCTGGTTCTGTATTTCAGTACCGCTCACTCTCTTGGGTGGACACTTGGGGACACGAGCGGAGCCTATCCAATACCCTGTCAGGACAAACCAGATTCCAAGGGAAATCCCTGCTCGCAAATACCCTTCATGGCTTCTCATTCTTGGTGCTGGAACTCTTCCATTTGGAACTCTCTTCATTGAACTTTTCTTCATCCTCTCCAGCATCTGGCTTGGTAGATTCTACTATGTCTTTGGCTTCTTACTTATTGTCCTATTATTGCTGGTGGTTGTTTGTGCTGAAGTTTCAGTAGTCTTGACATACATGCATCTCTGCGTTGAGGATTGGATGTGGTGGTGGAAGGCATTCTTTGCCTCCGGCTCAGTTGCCTTATACGTATTCTTGTACTCCATCAATTATCTGGTCTTTGATCTACAGAGTTTGAGCGGACCTGTGTCTGCTACACTTTATCTTGGCTACTCGCTGATAATGGCAGTTGCAATCATGCTTTCTACTGGAACCATAGGCTTCCTTACTTCCTTCTACTTTGTCCATTACCTTTTCTCATCAGTGAAGATTGATTGAGGGAGACTCCATCAGTTTGCGGCAGCTGCAAGTATTTACTTAAACGAGCATATCAGGAGCATCCAGTGCACTTCAGGAAGCACGTTACATCACAGGGCGGTTTTAAATATTTTGTATCTGAATATTCTGCATTAGAACTACATTGCCATTCTGTCTGTTTGAATCTCATTTCGGTTGTGCCATTTTCCATCATGTTGATTTGTAGACAAATACCATAGGTGCTGTATGCTGTAAAAACATTGTGATGGTTATGTTGAGGATTAGATAGTGATATGTTTCTCGGCTGGACATATTTTGCGTGGTAATCTGGTTTGGAGGAGCGATCAAAGTTGAGCTGTTGTTACTCGTTTGGGTTTTGTCTTGTGGTATTGCTTGGTTGGAACTTGGAAGCTGATGGGTTTTGAAGAAGTTGATTGCTTAAAACCACTACAGTCTTAAGAGTCATATATCCTTGGGAAGATGGTCTGGTGTTCAATTGTCTAAAATACCAGTACTACAAAACTAGTTGTCTGTAGACTTGGTTACTTTCCGGATGGAAGAATCGTTTCATTGGAAGATTGATGAATATGGCAATCTAAATTGAATCTTATCCCAATGGGTTGTATTGTATTGTATTGTTGCATTTGTTTCTTAGAAATTTGAATTGGTTCCGTTGGACACATGGGCATGGGTGATGACATCGGAACCGAACTGTATAGAAGAAAATTAGTACCCCACAAGAGTGGAACTTGTAATGATGGTATTTTGTGTTGCACTATTCAATGGTATTTTGTGTTGCACTATTCAATGGTGTAAGTCCATTGGACACCCACTCCGGTCTCCGTCCCATTTTTGTTTTCTTATGACAAACTGCCGGCCACAGTCCATACTCCATCCTTTTCTACTAGTACTATATATCAATTTACACTTCACATCCCCTACTTTAGTCTCCATTCCGAGGATGAGAGAAAACTAAATAGATTGGTGGGGTGGGGTGTGGTATCTTAGCCATATCAATTCCACATTGTTTTAAAGAACTTGTATTTCAAGTCAAATAATAATACACAACCTAAAATAATTATGTTCTGCACGCACAGCTGTAGCTGTGACTGTAGCTACAAGCTGGAGATGTAGGGAGCTGAAGCTGTAAGGAGCTGTGGGAGCTGTAGCTGTCAGTTCTATTGAGGTGTTTTGTACAACTAGCTGTAGCTGTGAAAAATGTATGAAATGACATAAAAGGACAAATATTTATGTAGACTATTGGATAGTGAGTTGGTTATTGGGTTAAAATTGTGATTGTTCAAAAATAAGCTCCTAGCTTATTTTTTAACGCTACTACAGGTAGCTTCTAAAAAGAAGCTTCCAAAAGCTCCCAAAAGCTACCAAAAGCTAGTGTGCAGAACGGGGCTTTTGTTTTGAAATAAAAGCTAAAGCTACCAAAAGCTCTCAAAAGCTCCCAAAAGCTGCGTGCAGAACAGACCCTAAGTATGCTATACTCTAATATAGTTTACCAGTAAAATGTCTTTCATGCATTTAGTACATCTATCTATTTTAGCGTTAAAAGTATTTAATACTACTAATTTTGGTAGTATAACATATTAATTCGTATTCGTCCAAATAATCCAGTCATGTTGATGGAAATATTATAGATGCTGTTATATTAGTTGATAATGGTAGTCTATGTTAGATTTGCGTTACAAAATAATTATTAGTAATTTGTTTTTTCTATCATCGTTACCAAATTTTAGAAATTGGTGTTTTAGCTCATTCATCTAATAATTCAAAATTTTCTTACTACTATTTACCAACAATTATAATTAAAACTTTTTGAACAATATAAATATTTAAATATGTTTAAATAGTTTTTGGAAAATTGATTTGTCAAACAGCGTGTTTAGCAATAATAATAGAATAATAAGAATACGATTACTGTCTACCAAAATGAGTAATTTAAACAATCAGCAATAGGGGTGATTAACGAGTAGTGCTACTCGTACTCGACTCGGGACTCGGCTCGAAAAAAACTCGACTCGTACTCGACTCCATCTCGAACTCGAGCTCGAGCTCGCATCAAGTCAAGCTCGACTCGAACTCGACTCGATCGAGTATTTGAGCTCGACTCGACTCGATAACACCATTAACACACATTTTAATTAATCTTCGTTTCATACTTTCCCTCACAGTCCACTCTATTTTCTATTAGAAAAAATATACTTCCTCCGTTTTTTTTTTGTTAGCCACATTTGACATTTTGCTACTCTTCACTTATACACTTTGACTTAAAATTTTATCATGGTTATATATGTTAAAATATAGTCAAGTGAGACCTTGTTAGATTCGTCTCGTCTTGTAGTTTTTAAATATCGAACTTTTAGAATTTACTTCCTCTAAAATATCTAAACAAGGAAAAATAGTCATTTTGTGAATTTTCAGTCTCGTCTCGTGCTGGGTGGGTCCGTAGCAATCTTTAAAATATCTAAACAAGGAAAAATAGTCATTCTAAAAACCTAAAATATATTTCTAAAGAATTTTAGTTCTATCTTTAGTTGTACGATAATCAACACAATATTCAAGTATCAAATTAAATTGTGTCTTTTAGGCTATGGTTAAAAATTCAAAATCAAATGTTAAGAAAAATAAAATAAATTCATACTTAAGCTATAAATTCAAGCTCGAGCTTAGTAAAAAAAGAACACGCCAACTACTTGAACTTAAACTCGAACTCGATGATACTCGAGCTCGAACTCGACTTGATGATACTCGAGCTCGAGCTCGAACTCGAATATATGTTGTCAAGCTCAAGCTCAAGTACCATGATACTCGAGCTCGACTCGACTCGATATCACCACTAATCAGCAATAACCCTCCAAAATATTTGAAGGTTTATATATTAGCTACTCCTACTCCCTTTATTTAAAATTATTCATTCCAAAAGAATTGCATTTAAGTAATTTGAAGGGGCCTTACTTTCTTTTCCCATTTTGCTTCTATTAATTTTTTTTTAATTAATAAATATTGAGACTCATGAGTCGGCAAAGATGTATAGGAGCACAAGCCACAAAAATTACAAAAAGATAAAAGAAGGGATAAGAGATCCGGTGGAAATGAAACCCCAACTATAAGGTTAAAAATTAAGTAACATGATCACTGGTCCAAGTCCCGATTATATCTACTAATTATTGTTTTATAAATTATTATTATTTTTTTTGGGATGGCGAAGCCAGATTGCTAAATTACTTAAGAATACATTAATATTTAAACACATCAAAATCAGTGTGGGCCTACAAAACATTAAAGTGGAGTTCCATTTATTTTTTCCACATCAATCTAGACGAAACCCCCAAACACATCTATACCATTGATATAACTAACATAAAATAAACCCGAAACTACCAACGGTGGAGGATGCATCCAAATGTAAAAGGTTGGCAAAATTCCATTCCTATTAGGCTACTTCCACCTCTGTCCTCTGTCCATGGAACTATTGGCCATTGGGGGCGCTTGGTTTCGTTCCCATACCTGCTTATAGTATTCAATTATTACAGAGTTGAGACTTGAGAGAATTATCAGTTAAGAGTCATGACTCATTAGTGCATCATCCTGTTTGATTTTATATACTCTCATTATCACAATCAACATTAGCAAGAATACAATCAAAACCTAATCTTGGTCAGACTCAGACCAGCTTTGAAGGATCGAGGATTTGATTGAATATCCCTATTGAATGCAAAGCAGGAAAGCCCATAAACGTATTGGAAGAAAAAGAAACCCTGGATCTCCCCCCGCCCCCTTCCCAATTATCCCCATTTTGTTTTCTCCCCAGACATACGGCTTCTTTTATCCTTCCAATAAATTCCTGCATATATAAATAATTCCAATACAACACCCGCATTAAGATTGATTTTTTTATTTTCCTTTTGGTACTTTGCTATTGTTCCCAGCAATCCCCAGAATTTCTGCAAACAGAATATACTGTGGAATTGGGGTTATTTTGCATGCAGCTTGTGATTGATTCGCATAAAAATAAATATATATAAAATAAATCGTTCAAATCTGTGGAAGTTTTTGCTGTTTGCAAATTTCCGGTTTTGTCGCCCTACAGCGTTTGATCAGGTTAGCTTCTTGTTGACTTTATCTTTTCTAGCTTCATCTTTATTTTTCTTTGCTGGTTTTGTTTCCTGATATTACTGCTGTATTCCTGTTTGATAATGATAGATGTTTTGTTCTTTTGGATGAATTGATTGATGTTTGTGAAATTAATCCTAGGCTGTAAAGATGTTTGATTATTGGTGGTTTCATCTAATTTCCGTTGTTTTGAAACTTGCAACTTGATGTTAGAATAAAGATTTATTCTTTCACTAAATGGATCAAACTAAAGTATATTTTGAATTTATTAATGTCATCTAGAAGTGGGAATATGCCCCTTGTTTTGCCGTTTTATTAATGTTGCAGATTGTTTCAGGGCTCTGTTCAATTCAGGAACTCCAAGTTTCCTAATCTCTGCTGATTAAGTTGGGTTGATTTTAAGACTCTGTACTTGATTGAGAAGTCCGTATAGAAAATGAGGGCAGTTATGCGTGCCATCAAGCAATTTAAGCCAATTTGTCGGTATAGAGGAAGAATTATCTACAATGGATCGATGAAGGGGCAAGATATTGGGTTCAATAATGATTTCCGCTTGATATATAACCTATCTGACAGAGCTGGCATTTGCCGGTGCAATCAAAATTTGTCATATGTCGTCCACCGGGATCTTTCAACCGATGCAGCTAAAGTTGCCAACGGAGGTAAGGCATTTCTTTAAATCGTCTAACTGTATATATAACTTGTAAGTTTCTGTTATCCCTGTTTGTTTAACCTATTGCAGAACTCAATGGTGGAGGTCCGCTCATGGAATATGAGAGAAGGATTGCTGCTGGAGAACTTGTGGACGGTGATAATTGCCAGGTAGATTTGTTACCGAGCTCTCAGATGTGTTTTTTGTCAATGTTTATTGAGATTTAGGTTGCTATGTTGGGAGGTATATTAATACATATCTTTACTTTATGTTTATGGCTTATGATTTGTGTAGTTCTTGATCCTTAGGTTACCTTTCCATTCTTTGATTCTGAGATATATGAATGAATTATGATTTTTCTCAGCTAGGTACCTTGGGGGAGCTTCAAAGATTGTACGATGAGCTTGTTGAAAATGCAAGAGCTTGCAGGTTGGATCGATATACTTCTTCCGAGAAAACTGGAAGGTAAATGATATTCTGGTCTCTGTTTTCATTCCCTCCTGTCATTTGATCGTGATGATTGTTTATTTAAACATTGATTTAACTAAATACAGGAGTAGATGGTTATGGTCCCGTTTCGTGCCCCAATCTTCATATGCTCCAGTGAAGGGACTGTACCTTTATGGAGGAGTGGGCACGGGCAAGACAATGTTGATGGACTTGTTTTTTGCACAGCTGTAAAAATTTTAACTCATTTCTATGCACTTACAAATGAACTGCTTGTATTAGTTTTCTTCTCATATGCTCTCTGTCTTCCAGGCCTTCAAACTGGAGAAAAAAGAGAATTCATTTCCACGATTTCATGCTAAATGTCCACAAATGGTTGCAAGTATGTGTGCTTCTGTAATGTACTTCCAGTCCTCTGATTAAAAATGCGGGAATTTAAGTTGACAGTTTTAACAAAGAGGAAGTGTGCAAATCATCTTTGCAATATGCTTATTTGATGATCCGTGACACTTGAACTTAATTTTTTCTAGAATATTTGAGTTTATATCACTCATATGAAGTCATTTCTGATTTCTGTCAAGGGAGTTACTTGTAATTAAAAGATTCAATTGTGGTGAAATTACTTGTAGAAGCACAAGGGCTTGGCAGATCCCTTAGAAGTTGTGGCTGGAGAGATATCAGATGAATCCCTATTGCTATGCCTTGACGAGTTCATGGTTCGTTCATTTATCTGTAACTTTGACTTTGAGCACACAGATATGTGTATGAATGAAGATATGTTTGCTGAATGGATGCTGCTTCCTTTTCTCCTCTTCATTAGGTGACTGATGTTGCTGATGCTCTAATTCTTAATCGTCTTTTTGGACAATTATTTACCAATGGAACTGTAAGTGATTTTTCAATTTTTATTGCCCTGTTCTGTTTTGCCTTAATTTTCACAATCTCGACACTTGTATTCTCTCCCAAGTGGCATTTAGACTGGTTAATTGGCATGATGCATTTGTAGATTCTTGTTGCCACTTCAAACCGAGCTCCTGACAACCTCTATGAAGGGGGTCTGCAGAGGGATCTTTTCCTTCCGTTTATTGCCTCATTGAAGGTATTATTACTACACAGAAGTAACACCCCTGTCCAATTATAATGAGCCAAGTGATACATCTTTTCAAGACGTTTCTTATTTATAAAATCCATCTCGTTATTTATTGAACTCCTTTCCTGATTTTGACATAGGAACGCTGTGTAGTTCATGAGATTAGTTCATCAGTGGACTACCGGAAAATGACATCGGTATAATTTAAGATACCTCTGATTCATTGCACTGAGTTCTCAACAATGCATTTTCCCCTTTCTTTCATAATACTTCTGTTTTTACTGGATTTCAGGCACAACAAGGTTTTTACTTTGTGGGCAAGCATTTGTCTACCCTTCTGCAGCAAAAATTTCAAAACCTAATTGGTGATCATGTTGCCACTCCAACGGAGGTGGAAGTTGCTATGGGGAGAAAATTGAAGGTATACTATTATCCTAGTTCAAAATTATCAAATGAACCAATGTTTTTTGGAAACAGGTGTATGATACAGGTCAGCAGCAAGTACTTTTAAATTTTTTTGACTGTTATAGGTTCCACTGGGTGCCAATGGATGTGCATATTTTCCTTTTGAAGAATTGTGTGATCGGCCTATTGGCGCTGCTGATTATCTTGCCTTATTTGGTAAGGCATTCTGAGTTCAACTTCTTTATTTTCATATGTCAGAAGCTTTAGGGGCTCAATTGCAGGGAATTTAGTGGAATTCCAACTGATATTGCATGTTATTCAGAGACTTGATTTTATATGTACTCAGTAGTGAGCTTTCATTTTTACCAGAGAATTTCCATACCCTGGCTTTGGACGGCATTCCAATTTTTGGGCTCTCAAATAGAACTGCAGCCTACCGGTTTGTCACTTTAGTTGATGTTAGTCCTTGATACTTAAGTTTGTTCTTTCTATAGCAAAAAAAATTGAATAAGTGGCTGGACAGTTGGGGACTGGACTCTACTCGAAACCCTCAACTAGTTTATGATGTCGTAATAAAATGACTATATCATTCTGGGACTTGTTCTTGTGGTCCATAGGTGATGTATGAGTGCAAAGGTCGGTTGTTGTGCACGGCAGAAGGGAGTCCAATTCAACTTTTTGAGCGGATTGTAACTATTGGTGATGCCAAGCAAATGGCACCGAGGACATCTTCAAGATCGAGGAAGTCAGATGAGTATGATGTATGCGTGGACAATGAGTTGGGATTTGCCAAGGACCGCACCATTAGCCGGTACGTATTAGGTTTATGTTATCTCTCAATACTATGTTGAAATTGAGTGATGGATGGAAGTTATTGCAGGTTAACAGAAATGAACAGCCGGGAGTATTTGGAGCAGCATGCAGAAAGGATAGCTCAAACAGCAGCTGAAAAAAGAGCTGCCCACTGCTAACTGGCCTGGCCTGCAGGAGCAACCCAAATACAAATAATTATATCTCTAGCAACACCTCAAACAGTCTTCAGTGTCACGCTGCTGCTTCATTTGTTCTGTTGTAGTATGTACAATAGATACTACCATTTAAGTTTTCTGTACCATTGTTAGGTTCTAATTACTTCTTGGGTGGGCATCTTGTGCTGTTGTGCACACTTACAAAAACTTTTGGTTTTTTCATTGCATTTCCATTGTTTTTTGAAGTAATGCTAAATTTATATATATATATATATATTTTTAATAGTTAAAAGCAGGTCTCGAAGTTTGTGTAAGCAAAGGTGTAGATTTTAAAATTCATCGACGATTAAGGAAATAAGTATATATAAATGGAGCATTCACTACAAGAAAAAAGACGATTACCGACCCCAAATTGGGGTCGGTAACAGGCGGAGGCGGGTCGCCCAGCCGCTTACCGACCCCAAAGTGGGGTCGGTAATTTCTTGGTAGGTGATTCAAGACCGACCAAATTTTCCTCGGGTCGGTAGGTTACCGACCATATTGTGGTCGGTAAATTTACTGACCCCATATGGGGTCGGTATTTTAGGAAATGGGACCTCTTGGTCTAGGAATTACCGACCCCATTTGGGGTCGGTAATGGGGTCGGTAAAATTACCGACCACCATGTGGTCGGTAATGGAATCGGTACCCAACTGAATTTGTGACCAGAAATGGCTGTTTTGACAGCCATCCCTGCTGCCACAAATCAAGCAATACCAACAAAACAATAAGACATCCAATACCACATCCACTACATTACAAACATCAACAACTACAACTTATATACTCCTCAACTCTTCAATTCTTACACAAACTTATCAAATTCTATTAACCAAGTCCTCAAATCAAACATCGTCCAACATTCAAAATATCAACACAAGTATTATCAAGTTCTCCACCAAAGTCCAACTGCAAGTCTACCAAAATCCATTCATCCCAACATTAATAAACACAAGTCCAAATGGTCTATCCACTTCCAACAATAAAAATGTAGACAAAAGTATCATACTAACCAAACATAAAAATGTCATCAGTGAACACCTAGGCCACCTCCACCCAAGCCATTATCCCCATCTCCGTCGTCTGGGGAACGAGGCCTCCACACTCCAAGTACCCGCTCCAGCTGCTCGGCCATGCTCAAATGCTCCTGTGACAGCCGCTCAATCCTCTCAAGTGCAGCATCGAACTGCTCCTGTGTGACATACCCAGATGGGGGAGGAGGTGTGGAATCAACAGGGGCTGGCCGCCTAATCGCTCTAGCCATCGAGCCTATGCCAGAAATATTCCCCCGTCTGTCGAGGCCACCCGCAACATCGACCAACACGTCATCCGGGTCGAAGTTAGGCCCAATGGCTGGGTTCTGTGACAACTGTGTAGAGACAGCATTGAATTGGTCCTGCAATACAAGTGGAAGAAGATAAGGTGCAATTTAGTGTCAACGTGGTGAATTGAGACTATATTTTAATCGATCATTAGTAGATATACATGAAGTCGCTCTGACGTCGGCGTGACCCATATTTTTGTAGATGGTACTTGATGTCATCATCAGGTAGATAGCACTTGTTCCTACACTTACAACATGGACACCTTAATTTTCCTTGGGCCCTATCGACATCTGGGTTTCCATGAGACATACGTAAAAATAATTCTACTCCATTAGTAAATTCGGATGTCACTACTCCAATTTCACGACGGGAGAGGTACATCCAACTCCGATCCATCACCTACGAATATGGCAATACGACACATAATGAAACTAATTTAAATCAATAATGTTAGGTTGTTCGTTAACTTTAAGATATTGTATTTCTTCAACTAAACAATTAGATATGACTTATTTTATATGTTCATTATTACATTATTTATAAATGAAATTAGAATTGTTTCGTTGAAATTATATTACTAACTATATTTTATTAGAATTTAGATACGCAATTTTGATTCATTGTCGCTCCTAAATGTGTCTTCAGAATAATATTTTTTTATAATTCATTCAAGGAATCCAATACCACATCTAACCAAAAAAATTCATTCTACTACACCTCCAACAATTCTACTTCAACTCCAACACTCAAGAACTAAATCCCATTCCACATCATAGAGTCCAATTATACCAACACATGCACTTCCCACTCCAATAACATCTACTTCAATAGGACATGAGAAAAACAACATAAAAAATTCAAGAAAAATTGATATACCAAGTTCTAAATTAATACAAAGTTCAAAAAACACATGCACTTTAGAATCATACAACATTCTCAAGACATATAACTGTGCAGGCATGTACACCGTACCAATTTCAACTTCAACAAGACATAAGGTTCTTAAAAATCATATAACTTTCTCATACGAACTCCAATTTGAGCATATCATATATCAAAATTCATCTACTCGACGAGAGCTTTCTAACTATGTGCCTATAATTTCGAAATTCCAAAAAATGAGTGCAGAATGGCCCGAAACAGCCGCTGCTCTATACATTACAACCCGAAAATTATTTTTTTTTTTGCAAATTTGGATAACCAATCGCACAAATATGACATTATAGATTACGACAATTCAAGTATACCAATCTCAAGTTAAACAACATATGCGAATAATATAGAAGGATCTACCAAGCCAAAAAACAAAGCACATCTTCAAACAATCTAAAAATAACAACAAACGAATGGATTAAAAATGAAGAAATAGCCAATCGAGTACCTTCGATTACTACACGAATGGAATGAAGAGGATGTTTCGGGTGGAAAATCACTTGGAAACCGAAGCCTCGAAAGGCCTCGGTGGATGCTCTCCCCGGCGGAGAAACTGAGGCGGCGGGGTGGCGTCGGCGGGGTGGCGTCGGCGGGGCGGTGGTCGGGGACAGGCGTCGACGGCCGGTGGCGCGCTAGCGGTGGTCGGCTGGGCGTTTGGGGTCGGCGTCGAGTGAAGGGAGGAGGAGGGAGTTGTGTTTTCGACTGATTCTGGTCTCCCCGATTTGGGGATTTTAATCCCTAGATTACCGACCCCCCAATTGGGGTCGGTATCACCGACCACAAAACCTGTGGTCGGTGATTTGGTTGCCAACCACAGGGGGACCCCATAACGGTCATAAAAATTACCAACCCCAGCTGGGGTCGGTAAATCTGACCCGCAGGTCGGTGCTGGGGTCGGTAAATCTGACCCGCACTTTGTGGGTCGGTAATTGGGGTCGGTAATCCTCATTTTTCTTGTAGTGATTGAAATAATTAACTAATGTCAATATCTAATGGCACCCATTAACCCATTGCAAAGACGAGCAAATTAATTAATAAAATAAATATGAAGTAGATTCATAGCCTGAATTTTCTTGGCCAAGTATTGCTAGTGTTATTATATTTTGGGGTGTAAGTGCATTAATTAGGTCAACAAAAGCATGAATTGATGGAAGGCATGTATGTGTCGCCATTTTGTTATTCGGTCAGGACAGGATTATGAACTTCTGTATCCTTATCTTGTTGAGGAGTACTTAATTATTTAGAGCCTGTTTATTTGATTTATTTTTTCTATTTTGACTTTTATTTCTCCAAAAAGATAAAAAGTCCTTTTGTATTTTTTCTAGTGGTTTGTTTTGCCTTTTTAAAAAAGTTAAAAAAGAAGCAAAAATTGAAATTCTTCCTTTTTTTTAAAAGTAAGTAGGGGGTTACTTTTAAAAAAAGGAGAAGTTATTTTAGGTATAAAAATACAAATGTATCCCCATTTAATAAGGAAATAAAATAAATGATAAATATCCTTATAAAATTTATGTCTATTTTAGTAATTTTAATATATAAAAAGTCCTCCTACGCACAATTCATCCAAACATGTTTCGGTTGAAAAACAACTTTAATTATATTCATCCAAACAATTATTTGGTCTGCTTTTGCTTTTGAATTCTCCTTCTCTCCTTCTCCTCTGTCTACTGACTTCTCTTTTTTTCAAAAACCAAAACAAACTGCAAGCCCTTATTCGCCAAGGAAATGGATTGAGAATGGATTTTTCTAATTCCTATTATTTACTCCATATGGAGTATACTACTTTCTAGCATTTAACTATTTATTTTGAATATATATGCAATTGCACATACATTCTCTTTTTTATTTTTTCATGCTGTCCTCCTTTTTCAAAAGATGAATGGTGTGTAAGACAAACATGTGTTTTGACTTTTCTCACCATAAGAATGTGTCGTCCTAACTTTAATTATATTGAGAATAGTTTTTTGGTTTTATATCTCTAATCTCTATATTTTTATCAGCAATAAGAACCCTTTAATTTACCTACTGCACCTTCAATTCATGTTTGTTCACATGCTTTGGGATATTGATCGGCAACGTTATTTCCATTTTCAGAGGAGACAACACTATTAGCTATGCTTTTAATTAGTTCTTTTGGAAATTTTGTTAGGTCGATCGGGTTAGGTTCCAAGAACAAATATATGTACATGCCTCTTTCATTTAGTTAGAATTTCATGTCACGATTGACTTCTATTAAGAAACGATCATTTGTTAATGTGAATTTTCCTACTCAATTTGCAACTTTTATACTCCCTCCGTAATTTAATGATATTAACATTCCATATTTTCACGCAATCCAATGCAAATGTTTAACGATTAATATCTCAAATTATATAAAAGTAAAAATTATAAAAGTTCAATATTATAAAAGTACGTGATTAGATGAATCTAACAATATCTCACTTGACTATATTTTATCTTATCTAATTGTGTTAAAAAGTCGAATCAAAGTTACCCAATGAATAATATTTACTATGCAAACGTTAACATTAAATTACAGAGGAAGTATGTTTTAAAATCACCATTTTTAGCCATCTTAAGTGAAATGTATAGTAGGAGGATGATCAATCAATTGATGTACATTACAATTAACCCTAGTAATTCTGTATATTACCCTTAATTCCAATTTCGTTCAAAAAATTAGTATTAAATTATTGGAATAATCATGCATATTCACCAATTACAACCAAAATGGTCGTTTGATCACTTCTTAATCAAAAAATTTGCTACCATGAACACAATTAAAATGATACTATGCATTAATTACGCCTATTGGTTGGATATTTGAAGGGAATTTGCTCACATTACGCCTAGGG
Source organism: Hygrophila difformis (assembly GCA_030278955.1). Classification (NCBI taxonomy): domain Eukaryota; kingdom Viridiplantae; phylum Streptophyta; class Magnoliopsida; order Lamiales; family Acanthaceae; genus Hygrophila; species Hygrophila difformis. Next base: position 10,373,938 of record JAOANR010000006.1, read on the forward strand.
TTGAGTGTCAACCTTTCCATATATCCCTCAAAATCCGGGGAAGGATTTATTTCTTTAACCCTGAGAACATATGGTGATGGTGACGAAGTGGCCTGTGATGATCTCATTGTACACCATCACCGGCCACCTGGTCACCCTAGCTATATTATATATGAAGATTTTGCTCATGTGGTCGAGGAAGCCCGCGGCGGCTTCATCCGATCATAGTTTATGTGTGTGTAAAACTTTATTACCATCGCTGCTACATAATTATAATTTTACTTAGTAGTATATGACCCCCGAAATTGAAATGAAAGTCAACATATGTTTTACTAATATCCAATTAAAAGTTTTAGCGTCCAGAATACGAACAATTTTTAACATCCAGAATACGCATATACTATTGCATTTGGATCTGTCTTATTGATTCATAATCACTCCATTGATCTCACACACATTCAAACAAGCAACATGCATACTTATATATATACTATATAGACATATATATATATATATATTATAAAAACCCATGGGATCTATATATTCCAATAAAACCCTAAACACCAACATTCATCCGATCCTTCAGTCGTGGTTGCCTGCCCTTGAACCCGCGCGTGACCCTGCCGACGACCCTGCTCCCGAAGCTGCCCCACCCGAACCCGATCCTGCACGTGACCCTGCAGATGACCCCGCCTCCGAGCCTGCTTCACCACCTCCTGAGCTAGAGCTTGAACTTGAACTTGAGCTCGAACTCGAGCTGGAGCTTCCACCACCATCAGAACCTGAACCTGACCCAGCCCCGGCTCCAGAGCCTCCGCCTCCAAGGCCGAGGCCGATCCCGGCACCTAAACCAACTCCTAGGCCACCCAAGCCGCCCAAGTCCAAACCGAGGTCCTTCCTCGCAACGCGGGCTTCGGAAACCATGGCCAGAGCTGATATAGCAAGCAAGCCAAGAAGAATACAGGGCTTAAACAATTTAGCCATGGTTTTGTTTTTTGCTTATTAGAATGTAGAGTTAATTATTAAAAGAATAGTTTTCGCGCAACAATGATTGTATAAGGGGAGGTGTTGTAGAGTAGTGAAAATAAAAGATGGAAAAACGAAGGGTATTTATAGGCGCAAATGTTGAGCTAGGTCTGGTGACCAGATAGTGACAAAATACTTTTATATATCTAATGATCATGTGGTGGGAAATAACATTGCTGCATTTTATATATTTAATTTAATGTTGGAGTGAAACCAATATGTATATATACTTAGTGTGGTAGTGTGGTGTTGGTTATTAAATATTAATGGGTAAAAGGTGAAGTAAGATTGAAGCAATGGGAATTGATGGGTGGCAAAAAGTAGTGGATCGGAGTGGAGAAAATAATAGGCATAGAGTGGAAAGCCTGCATGGACTCCTAAGATCATGAGATGATGAAGGATAAGTCGTCAATAATTTTTTATCATCATTATATATATAGCATGTGTTTGGCCAACCCACATTTCCACTATGCATATGCGAATGGGATCGGACTGCTGTTTCACTAATTAAGATACATTATATTCTCTGCGTTTCTGGGTTTAAATGTGAAATATACTGTACTGAATAATGAATTCTAGTATATTTTTGTGAATTACCGGGTATCCCAGGCCATATATATTGGACTCCACACTAATCGTTCGAGGATCTGCATGGGCAATTATGGGCGCTTCTCCCAAAGCAGTTTTTTTTACATAAACAAGGCTCGAACCCGAGACCTTGTTAAGTGACTAGAGCCTCGATCCACTCAAGTCAACTGCTATTTTAATTTACAAATCTCCTAAATAGATAGTACTAATCTAATTAATCAATGTATGAGGTGGCTTTATTCAACAAATAAAATAAATAAATTTGAAGGAAACTAATTTATAATTTAATGCCAGGAAAATTGTTTTAGTAGATATTAAATTCGAAAGTTTTATTATAATGTAGCTTAATTTTTTGATTTAAACACAAAATTCAATACACTTATTTAACAATTTATATATATCTCAGAATATATATAAGTAAAAGTTTATCAAATATATATTCAAATCTTATCGGATTAGATTATACAACTCTAAACAAACCACACTTAATTATATTTTTACCATCTTAAAAAATTAAAGGTGTCGTGACAGAGGGAGTAATTAGCTAGTATTGGGACAGTAATGAATTTAATTAAATAAAAAAACCCTATCAGCACAAGAACATTCCAGAGAGCGAGCTAAGTGATATATGTATTACCAATAAAGATACTAAAGATAGAATGTTAAAAAATAGTTTGACCTAATTAACACATACGATCAATATCTAATATCATATAAAAGGTCACTCGCATATGCATGTGGGAATTTAGGGTTGGACACAACCAACGCCATCCAGTGGGATCAATATAGTAGTATATCGGATCGGGAAGACAATTTTAATTAGGTAGGAAATAAAATTTCATGAAAATTTATATATATATATAGCTTCAATTTTTTTGAAAAATTATAATTTTCATTCTGCGTAAAAATTCTATAAATTTTTGTACTACATTATGAAGAGAAAATACAATATGATACCAAAATATATTTTTCCCGAAAATGGGAAACCAAAAATTCCTGTCAAATAATCAGCTTCATCACACAAAATTTAGCAGCCTATTCCGAAGCCAGTTAATATATAGTATGCTTTTTGACATGTGCCTATATGGGAATGATTTGAAACACGGTTAATATTAGGACGTAATCCACAGTAACTCAATCATTTCCCAAAGCACCTCCAAATTCAGACCTCTAGTTTTTTCCTCAAAGCGTTTCTTCAGACAAAAGAGGTTTTTCCAAATCAATTGTGCAGGTGGACATGTTGTCTGAAACTTGCTCGCTCTTCAGTTGGCTTATTGTGTCTTCTTCATGCATCACTTGATGATGATCATTTGATTTGCCCCACAACACGATGTATAGCCCAATTATCACAACCAATCCACCCATCAGGCTGTATCATATGTGCAAATAAATAAATTATAAAGGGCCGGGGGGAAAACATATATAGGCCATTCGGCAAGAATGATCCCATAAAAAATTGCTTATTTCGATGCTGGTCCAATTCTTTATGAATATTCAATTTTGCTTCCACTTTTTGTTACAAAAAATAAATAAATAAATGATCGAATAAATCCATTTGCATTAAATTAATAAGTGTTCTTAATAAGTGTTCAAAAGAACGATCCAATCCAAGTTGGACCTCAGATGATCGAAGAGTCAAGAAAAATCGTCGAAAAGGTCCAACAACGGATTAAGGCGGCACAAGATAGACAGAAAATGTATGCTGACAAGCATAGAAGAATTGGCGAATTTAAAGTAGGGGATAAAATCCTTCTTAAAGTATCTCCCATGAAAGGTGTGATGAGATTTGGCAAGCGCGGAAAATTGAGTCCAAGATATATTGGACCTTTTGAAATCACTGCCAGAGTTGGACCATTGGCCTATAGATTGGCCCTACCAGAAGAATTATCCAGAGTTCATAACGTGTTTCACGTATCTCAACTGAAGGAATATCATCAGGACCCAAGGAGGGAAGTGATACCCGAAATAATCGAATTGGATGAGAACTTAACATATGAAGAGCGTCCCGTGCGAATCTTGGATTCAAAGGAACGAACCACTAGGCAAAAATCGATCCGGATGGTAAAAGTGCAGTGGTCAAGGCATGACGAGAGAGATGCAACTTGGGAGGTAGAAGCTGACATAAAGAAAAAATACCCTGAATTGTTCGACGAGATTAGAGACCAAGAATAACTTGGTGTATTATGTAAGAAGATACATTGTTGTATTGGACTACTTATTATAATGCAAATTTTTTTTAAATGACAATATTATGTGGCTTCGAGGACGAAGCCTTATTTTAAGGAGGGTAGACTATAACACTCCGTAAAAATTTAAATAATAATAATAATAATAATAATAATAATAACAATAATAATAATAATAATAATAATAATAATAATCTTAATAATTTTATTGAACAAATAATCAAGTTTAAATTTTTACTAGCTCAATATATATATATAAATGACTTTTGTAAAAACATTGGAAGATGATTATTTAATCTATCTTCTACATAGTTAATTAGAACAAGTTGGCTAGGACCATTAATTTATAAATACCGGGTTTCATATTATTAAACATTAATTAAATTATAAATTTAAGCCCGTATCAATGAATTAAAAATATTAATCCATTCAAGTGTTGAAAAATTATATTTTGTCCGACTACTTAAGTACCAATTATCCCAAATTGAGGAATCGGAGTCTTTAATTATTTGATTGTTGGTGCCAAATTGATAAATAAAATTAATTCCATTACATCCGTTAAGTTTAAATTTTAAGTGTTAAGAATTATTAAGTCCATGATTAAGATTAATTGATTGGATAAAATTGGGCCAGACCCAACAAGTAAAAGAAAAGAACAAAAATAAAAGCCCAAAACACAAACCAATTAAGCCCAATCCAAACCCTAGCCCAAACCCTAGCCCAAACCCTAAACCAAACCCTAACCCTAAAATAACCACTGCCGCCGCCCCCCAACTTTCCGGCGCCGCTTTCGCCGCCGGCGAATATTCCGGCGAGCCGCCGATCATCACCTCCATCTTCCTCCTCCTCGCCTCGGCTCCGTCCAGTCTCCATCTTCCTCCTCCACCTTCGGCCGCCCCCATCTCGCCATCTCCATCTTCATCTCCTTCCTCCAGCCGCCACCGCCGCCGAACCCCATCCTCCGGCCGCCCCCATCTCGCCACCAACCGAGCGCCTCCACCACCACCCCCTTGCGGCTACCATCTTCCCCAAGTCGACATCACCACCGCGTCTCACCCCTTTCCCGACGCCACCCCCCTCCTTCTCAAAACCAAACCACCGCAACACCACCACCTCCACCCTACAGTCGCCGCGCCGCCGCCGAGCTCGCCGCGACACCACCGCCGCCCAGCAGCCCCCGGCGGCCTCCCCACCACCCGCAGCCACCACCCGTAGCCACCACACCACCACCATCTCGTTTCGCCACCACCGCCCTCCTCCATTCTCCCGCCACCGCGGCCACAGCCGCCGACCACCACCACCACCATCCTCTCCATCTCCATCCCTTCTCCTCAAAACCAACAAGATTGAACAAGAAAAGAAGAAGAATAGAAAGAGAGAGAGAGATCCGAGAGTGAGAGAAGGCCGCCGCCACCACCGCCGCCGCCGCCGCCGTCGGCCGCCGCCAGAAAAGGAAAAATTGTAGAGGGAGTTTGAAAAAAATGGTAATGGAGACAAAGGAGTTGGAAAGGAATATTAGGGGAGGAGAGAAAATGTGGTGTGGACTGAGCCGAAATGGGAGACTGAGCAGAAAAGATTGAAAAAAATGAGAGTAGGGGTTGGGTGGCATTTTTGACTAAAGATGCCTAGGAGAGTGTGACAGGCTGACAGCCCTCTCTATAAAAATGCAGCATACCCATTCGATCAGACAGCTCCATATTTTTTTCAGATCTGCTTTTTCCCTATCAATGCCTATTTCAATGCTTCCTTACCCCATACCTCCATCTCTTTCAAATAAACAGCTCCTTACCCCATATGTCCATCTCCTTTAAAAGATTTTTAATTGAACACTCTAAATATATATATATATATATAACAAGATAAAAAAAAAGGGGTCATAGATAGTTAGTCCGTTGCAGTACTCCGAATAAAGCAGCAGAATTGGGATATTTATCTATCATCTTGGGCCAAGGTAGTATAAAATATTTATAATCATATATATATATATATATTTTTAGTTATTATTTCCTCTGAATATTATTGTAACATGCTAAATTAAATATTAGAACTTGCTAGTCAAGTAGCGGGAAAAGGTTATCTGCTCGTTGCCCGTGCGCGTATCGTGTCCATCCTGCCCACGGTAACTGTAAGTAGATTTTTTTACTCTTTGGAGTAAGCCCAAATTATTTTAGCTTAAGCATAAATTTTTAAATACCGCTTTATTATATTTTAAATTTATGCTTATTGCTCCCTACCGTTTTTTAGAATATTGGTATGCTATATTTTACTGTGCCTAATAATTGTTGCAACTATTCTCAAAATCCTACGGATTTTTGAGCGCGCATTGTTACGGGGGTGGGACTGTGTGTGGGTCGCTGCTGCCCAACTCCCTCGTTTGTTGTGCATATTTTAGCCACGCGGGGACCACTGGGGTTACTCAGCCCGATGCCATTACCTTATCTCACAGTGGGTTGAGGAAATTTCTTACCTCCCTCACACCCTTGAGTGTATGTGCGAATTGGGCCCCACGGCGGGGAACCTGCACATCACGGTGGCCGAGATAATAATTTTTCGGTAACGCATATTGTTATATTATCTGTTCCCGGGATATAGATTAATATTTCTTATATGTATTAATTATCTTCGTTTAAGCATGCCTTATTCCGTAAATGTTATTTAAATTATTTCTGTAACTCGACCTCCTCCGGGAGTAAGGGTCTCCTTACTCAGCGATTGTTTTTCGCTGACTCTACACTTTTCATGTTCACTCTCAGGTTTGGATATTTGTGAAGATCAGTAAAACATTTCACGCATCGGGCATGGTTTGGGTGTATTCCGAATATTTCAAATTTGAGTGCGAGTTATGTATAATATTTTAAATTTCCTTAATGGAATTAAACAACTTGGTATATGTGTGTTAATAAAGCGAGGACGTATATTTTAAAGTTTCCACCGTATCTGTAATTTATACGCCTCGTATTTTAATGTGTGACGAACGATTATATTTATATGTGTGACTAATGAACTATTTTAATTTTATATATATATATATATATATATATAAATGTCCCTTTTATTAAATAAAATCTCCATGGGTTTATTCCGATATTATCATTGCGCGTATTCGCAAAAATCTGTTCATCCGTTTGAGTTATGTTAACTTATCCGGAAGGTAGATAGCATATTCATCAAACTCTGATTGTATGCAAGTATGCCAGCTAGCCGTAGCGTATTCCGGACGGCCCGGAATGCGTGGCGGTAACATCGGCCCATTCTCCCTGCACTGTGCTTCCGCTGTACCTTTAGGGAAAATGGGGGTGTTACAGATTGGTATCAGAGCACTTTTGCTCTATCAAAATATGCATTTAAAAAAATTAAATTTTGGCACAAGGAAATATTTTTTTTAAGTATGGTCCCTATGTAAAGTAGTGCATTTAAATTATTGAAAAGTATGGCACTACCTTTTTTTTAAAAAAAATTTAGTAGTGCATTTAAAATATTGAATTTTTGCAAAGAAAAAAAAATATATATGTATAAACTTGCCAAGTATTTTTTTAAAACTATTTCGGGAACGGGAATACACACATATGCATATAGGCACGAGCAGAATTTTATGAGTATATTTTGACCAGAGGTTGAAAATAAAATAAAATAAAATAAAATAAAATGGGGGACCTGGTCGTTTACCCTCAATAAACAAGTGAGGTTGTCTTGGTAATCAATGTTTTCTTAGTATCAAATTGCCTAGACATAGTTCACTACTTAGGACCAAGATGTACTACAATTAAGTATCTATAATCAAGTTTCCAATACCGTTGGGATTATTTATTGTTTTTCAGATGCCTCCACGTGGACGTCCAAGGAAATACCCGGTAAACCCACCAGTTACGCCTAACCATATGGAAGGAAGGCAAAATCCCATGGAAGGAAGACAAAACCCTGTGGAAAATAGGCAAGACCCTATGGAGGGTCGGCAAGCTCGATTGGAGCAGTTGATACTTACTATCGGTGCTGCTGTGGAACGGCAATTGGCAAGAGAAGAAGAACAAGAAGGACAATCCTCGGACTACATCGGGGCTATACATAAATATCAGCCGCCCAGATATTCCGGGCATGAAGACCCAGCTAAATTGGAAGGTTGGATTGAAACGTTCGACAAGCTGCTGAAGGCAGTACAGTGCCCAGAGGATAGAATGGTAGAAGTGGCCACGTTTTTCCTAAATGGCAAGGCAAATACCTGGTGGCGGAACCAGGATGATCAGAACATCAGTTGGCCAGAATTTCAGGAGACCCTACGAGCAAGGTTTTACTCTACTAGCGTGAAGAACGCTAAATACGAGGAGTTTGTTACTCTAAGGCAAGGCAACCGCTCCGTCCATGAATACTATGAAAAATTCAACGAGCTACTTCGCTTCGCCCCAGGACTAGTGAATACCGATCATGCCCAGGCTCAGAAGTTCGAGCTCGGCCTGAACCGAGAAATCCGAGAGGGATTGGGAGGAAAACAGTTCTTCAGCCTCCAGAAACTGTATGACCGAGCCATGACAATTGAGAGGGTTCGACAACCGAAGCGAAGAGAAGAACATGTCGGACAATCCCATGCTACTCATAAGAGAGGGCGCTTTGAGAAGAAGCAAGACAGAGGGAACAATGGCCCACGCCGAAACTTCAATGGCCCCAACCCGAGAAATGACAATCGCCCTCCTATTCCACTACCTTGCCCTAAGTGTAACAAGCGTCATTGGATGCAAGCCTGCCCCAGATTTGGGGACTGTTTCAGATGTGGCCTTAACGGCCATATGGTCAGTGATTGTGGCGTCCGTTTGGACGTTAACCGATTACGGGAGGATCTCAAGAAGGACCAGCGCTTCCGGACAGAGGAGTGTTTGAATGGAAAGCCGAGGAACCTACAACCAAACCAGGGCCATGGTCAGAGGAACCCACCACAAACTGTCCGGAACAATCAAGGACGACTGAACGTAGTTAACCGAGCCGATCTCCATGAAGCTGATGACGTCATAGCTGGTACGTTCACAGTTAAAGGTTTCCCGACATATGTTTTATTTGATTCTGGAGCATCGTATTCCTTTATAGCGAGTAAGAAAGCGGAACAACTAGGATTTAGAGCCCCTAGTGCAGTGAACTTAGGTGTTTCGTTACCTAATGGGACAGTGGTGAACTGTTCTCAGAGGTACATGGACGTCCCAATTCTTATTTATGGGGATGAGTTTGCAGCGAACTTGATTAAGTTCGATTTGCAAGACTTTGACATTATTTTGGGAATGGATTGGTTGACACGACACAAGGCTACCATTGACTGCGCTCAACAGAAGGTAACGGTGTATGGTCCCAATAAGAAGAGATTATCTATCTATGCGGAGCCATCGAAACCGAGAATTAAGATCGTCACGGCTCCAAAGATGAGGGAGTTAGCAACTAAGGGATATCCGATTTATCTCTGTCACGTTGAGGACAAAGAAGCTGAGGGAATTGTCCTAGGGAAAATCCCGGTTGTTCGAGATTTTCCGGACGTATTTCCAGATGATATACCGGGAATGCCACCACACAGAGGAGTAGAATTTACCATCGATTTGGCGCCAGGGACGCAACCTGTTTCCAAAGCCCCATATCGGATGGCACCTGCAGAGAGCAAGGAATTAAAGGAGCAACTGGAAGAATTACTTGATAAAGGTTACATCAGACCAAGTACGTCACCATGGGGAGCTCCAGTGTTGTTCGTTCGCAAGAAAGACGGTAGTATGCGACTTTGTATAGACTACCGTGGATTGAATCAGGTGACAATCAAAAATAAGTATCCTCTCCCAAGGATCGATGATCTGTTTGATCAATTGAAAGGTGCAAGGATATTCTCAAAAATTGATCTGAGATCTGGATATCATCAGCTGAGGGTGGCTGAAGAGGATATTCCAAAGACGGCTTTTCGAACCAGATATGGGCATTATGAATTTACAGTAATGTCATTCGGGTTAACGAATGCCCCAGCAGTATTTATGAGTTTGATGAATGACGTGTTCCGCGAGCTGTTGGATATCTGCGTAGTAGTGTTCATCGATGACATTCTGATCTACTCCAAGGGGGAGCACGAGCACGAAGAACACTTACGCAAGGTTTTGACAATACTAAGGGATCACCAGTTGTACGCGAAATTGTCAAAGTGTGAATTCTGGCTGAACAAGGTGTCCTTTCTTGGACACACTGTATCGGTTGAAGGAATTTCTGTTGACCCAACCAAGGTATCCGCAGTAGCTGAATGGCCTATTCCGACCTCACAGACCGAGATAAGAAGCTTCCTTGGTTTAGCCGGATACTACAGACGGTTTGTGCAAGACTTCTCTAAGATTGCTAGACCACTGACGCAAAATCTGAAGAAGGGAAGCAAGGTGATATGGACTCCGGAGTGCAACGTTGCATTTGAGACATTGAAAAAGAGGCTAACCACAGCTCCTGTCCTAACGCTTCCTACGGACACAGATGATTTTGAAGTGTACAGTGATGCATCCAAAAACGGATTAGGGTGTGTCCTGATGCAACTTGGGAAAGTAATAGCCTACGCATCCCGACAGTTGAGACCTCATGAAGAAAACTATCCCACACACGACCTAGAGTTAGCAGCAGTCGTGTTCGCACTGAAGATATGGAGACACTACCTGTATGGGCGAAAATGCAAGATCTACACAGATCATAAGAGTCTAAAGTATATTTTCACGCAGAAAGAGTTAAACATGCGACAGAGGAGGTGGCTAGAATTGATTAAAGACTATGATCTGGACATTGCTTACCACGAGGGAAAAGCAAATGTCGTAGCAGATGCACTTAGCCGTAAAGCCACGCATATTACTAGCATGAAGGTCCTTCCACCAGAGTTGTATAAGGAGTTAGCAAAATTTGGAATCGAGTTGGTGTATGAAGGGACGCCAGCAAGATTATTTAGCATGATTGCCATTCGACCAGATTTCCTTAAGGAAATTCAAGCAGGTCAACAAGGGGATAGTAAGCTGGAAAGAATAAAGGCCAAGATTGAGCAAGGAATGGCATCGGACTTCCAAATTGAAGCAGATGGGTGTATCAAATTTCGGGGACGTTGGTGCATACCACAAGCATGTGCCGAGTTAAAAAGAAAGATTTTAGAAGAAGGGCATGAGACGCCATACTCAGTTCATCCGGGAGGTGATAAATTGTACAAGGATCTAAAGGAACATTTCTGGTGGCCTCGGATGAAAAAGGAAGTAGCAAATTTTGTTGAGCAATGCCCAATTTGTCAGAAGGTTAAAGCAGAAAGGAAGAAACCCATCGGATTGGTCAAACCGTTGGAGATCCCAATGTGGAAATGGGATAGTATCTCGATGGACTTTGTCTCAGGACTGCCGAGGACGCCATCGGGATATGATAAAATTTGGGTTATTGTTGACAGATTAACCAAGGCTGCTATCTTCATACCCATACGAGAAAAATGGAGTATGGAACAGTTAGCAAAGGCCTATGTGGAGAATGTGGTAAGGAGACACGGAGTTCCACTGGACATAGTGTCAGACCGTGATGGAAGATTTACTTCAAACTTCTGGACAAAGCTTCAAGAGGCACTTGGTACGAAGCTTAACTTAAGCACGGCTTTTCATCCGACTACTGATGGACAAACAGAGAGGACTATTCAAACACTTGAGGACATGTTGAGATCATGTGTCCTGGAGTTTGGTGGTAGCTGGGAAAAACATTTGGCACTGGTAGAGTTCTCATACAACAATAGTTATCACGCGAGCATCGGAATGGCACCGTTTGAAGCTATGTACGGGAGAAAGTGTCGCAGCCCTCTGTGTTGGTTCGAGAAGAACGATCCAATCCAAGTTGGACCTCAGATGATCGAAGAGTCAAGAAAAATCGTCGAAAAGGTCCAACAACGGATTAAGGCGGCACAAGATAGACAGAAAATGTATGCTGACAAGCATAGAAGAATTGGCGAATTTAAAGTAGGGGATAAAATCCTTCTTAAAGTATCTCCCATGAAAGGTGTGATGAGATTTGGCAAGCGCGGAAAATTGAGTCCAAGATATATTGGACCTTTTGAAATCACTGCCAGAGTTGGACCATTGGCCTATAGATTGGCCCTACCAGAAGAATTATCCAGAGTTCATAACGTGTTTCACGTATCTCAACTGAAGGAATATCATCAGGACCCAAGGAGGGAAGTGATACCCGAAATAATCGAATTGGATGAGAACTTAACATATGAAGAGCGTCCCGTGCGAATCTTGGATTCAAAGGAACGAACCACTAGGCAAAAATCGATCCGGATGGTAAAAGTGCAGTGGTCAAGGCATGACGAGAGAGATGCAACTTGGGAGGTAGAAGCTGACATAAAGAAAAAATACCCTGAATTGTTCGACGAGATTAGAGACCAAGAATAACTTGGTGTATTATGTAAGAAGATACATTGTTGTATTGGACTACTTATTATAATGCAAATTTTTTTTAAATGACAATATTATGTGGCTTCGAGGACGAAGCCTTATTTTAAGGAGGGTAGACTATAACACTCCGTAAAAATTTAAATAATAATAATAATAATAATAATAATAACAATAATAATAATAATAATAATAATAATAATAATAATAATCTTAATAATTTTATTGAACAAATAATCAAGTTTAAATTTTTACTAGCTCAATATATATATATAAATGACTTTTGTAAAAACATTGGAAGATGATTATTTAATCTATCTTCTACATAGTTAATTAGAACAAGTTGGCTAGGACCATTAATTTATAAATACCGGGTTTCATATTATTAAACATTAATTAAATTATAAATTTAAGCCCGTATCAATGAATTAAAAATATTAATCCATTCAAGTGTTGAAAAATTATATTTTGTCCGACTACTTAAGTACCAATTATCCCAAATTGAGGAATCGGAGTCTTTAATTATTTGATTGTTGGTGCCAAATTGATAAATAAAATTAATTCCATTACATCCGTTAAGTTTAAATTTTAAGTGTTAAGAATTATTAAGTCCATGATTAAGATTAATTGATTGGATAAAATTGGGCCAGACCCAACAAGTAAAAGAAAAGAACAAAAATAAAAGCCCAAAACACAAACCAATTAAGCCCAATCCAAACCCTAGCCCAAACCCTAGCCCAAACCCTAAACCAAACCCTAACCCTAAAATAACCACTGCCGCCGCCCCCCAACTTTCCGGCGCCGCTTTCGCCGCCGGCGAATATTCCGGCGAGCCGCCGATCATCACCTCCATCTTCCTCCTCCTCGCCTCGGCTCCGTCCAGTCTCCATCTTCCTCCTCCACCTTCGGCCGCCCCCATCTCGCCATCTCCATCTTCATCTCCTTCCTCCAGCCGCCACCGCCGCCGAACCCCATCCTCCGGCCGCCCCCATCTCGCCACCAACCGAGCGCCTCCACCACCACCCCCTTGCGGCTACCATCTTCCCCAAGTCGACATCACCACCGCGTCTCACCCCTTTCCCGACGCCACCCCCTCCTTCTCAAAACCAAACCACCGCAACACCACCACCTCCACCCTACAGTCGCCGCGCCGCCGCCGAGCTCGCCGCGACACCACCGCCGCCCAGCAGCCCCCGGCGGCCTCCCCACCACCCGCAGCCACCACCCGTAGCCACCACACCACCACCATCTCGTTTCGCCACCACCGCCCTCCTCCATTCTCCCGCCACCGCGGCCACAGCCGCCGACCACCACCACCACCATCCTCTCCATCTCCATCCCTTCTCCTCAAAACCAACAAGATTGAACAAGAAAAGAAGAAGAATAGAAAGAGAGAGAGAGATCCGAGAGTGAGAGAAGGCCGCCGCCACCACCGCCGCCGCCGCCGCCGTCGGCCGCCGCCAGAAAAGGAAAAATTGTAGAGGGAGTTTGAAAAAAATGGTAATGGAGACAAAGGAGTTGGAAAGGAATATTAGGGGAGGAGAGAAAATGTGGTGTGGACTGAGCCGAAATGGGAGACTGAGCAGAAAAGATTGAAAAAAATGAGAGTAGGGGTTGGGTGGCATTTTTGACTAAAGATGCCTAGGAGAGTGTGACAGGCTGACAGCCCTCTCTATAAAAATGCAGCATACCCATTCGATCAGACAGCTCCATATTTTTTTCAGATCTGCTTTTTCCCTATCAATGCCTATTTCAATGCTTCCTTACCCCATACCTCCATCTCTTTCAAATAAACAGCTCCTTACCCCATATGTCCATCTCCTTTAAAAGATTTTTAATTGAACACTCTAAATATATATATATATATATATATATATAACAAGATAAAAAAAAAGGGGTCATAGATAGTTAGTCCGTTGCAGTACTCCGAATAAAGCAGCAGAATTGGGATATTTATCTATCATCTTGGGCCAAGGTAGTATAAAATATTTATAATCATATATATATATATATATATTTTTAGTTATTATTTCCTCTGAATATTATTGTAACATGCTAAATTAAATATTAGAACTTGCTAGTCAAGTAGCGGGAAAAGGTTATCTGCTCGTTGCCCGTGCGCGTATCGTGTCCATCCTGCCCACGGTAACTGTAAGTAGATTTTTTTACTCTTTGGAGTAAGCCCAAATTATTTTAGCTTAAGCATAAATTTTTAAATACCGCTTTATTATATTTTAAATTTATGCTTATTGCTCCCTACCGTTTTTTAGAATATTGGTATGCTATATTTTACTGTGCCTAATAATTGTTGCAACTATTCTCAAAATCCTACGGATTTTTGAGCGCGCATTGTTACGGGGGTGGGACTGTGTGTGGGTCGCTGCTGCCCAACTCCCTCGTTTGTTGTGCATATTTTAGCCACGCGGGGACCACTGGGGTTACTCAGCCCGATGCCATTACCTTATCTCACAGTGGGTTGAGGAAATTTCTTACCTCCCTCACACCCTTGAGTGTATGTGCGAATTGGGCCCCACGGCGGGGAACCTGCACATCACGGTGGCCGAGATAATAATTTTTCGGTAACGCATATTGTTATATTATCTGTTCCCGGGATATAGATTAATATTTCTTATATGTATTAATTATCTTCGTTTAAGCATGCCTTATTCCGTAAATGTTATTTAAATTATTTCTGTAACTCGACCTCCTCCGGGAGTAAGGGTCTCCTTACTCAGCGATTGTTTTTCGCTGACTCTACACTTTTCATGTTCACTCTCAGGTTTGGATATTTGTGAAGATCAGTAAAACATTTCACGCATCGGGCACGGTTTGGGTGTATTCCGAATATTTCAAATTTGAGTGCGAGTTATGTATAATATTTTAAATTTCCTTAATGGAATTAAACAACTTGGTATATGTGTGTTAATAAAGCGAGGACGTATATTTTAAAGTTTCCACCGTATCTGTAATTTATACGCCTCGTATTTTAATGTGTGACGAACGATTATATTTATATGTGTGACTAATGAACTATTTTAATTATATATATATATATATATATATAAATGTCCCTTTTATTAAATAAAATCTCCATGGGTTTATTCCGATATTATCATTGCGCGTATTCGCAAAAATCTGTTCATCCGTTTGAGTTATGTTAACTTATCCGGAAGGTAGATAGCATATTCATCAAACTCTGATTGTATGCAAGTATGCCAGCTAGCCGTAGCGTATTCCGGACGGCCCGGAATGCGTGGCGGTAACATCGGCCCATTCTCCCTGCAATGTGCTTCCGCTGTACCTTTAGGGAAAATGGGGGTGTTACAATAATTCTCGTTTCGCCACCGGATGGTAAAAAATGTCCGCCACGCAGGGAGAGAGAGATCCGAGAGTGAGAGAAGGCCGCCGCCACCACCGCCGCCGCCGCCGCCGTGGGGCCCAATTCGCACATACACTCAAGGGTGTGAGGGAGGTAAGAAATTTCCTCAACCCACTGTGAGATAAGGTAATGGCATCGGGCTGAGTAACCCCAGTGGTCCCCGCGTGGCTAAAATATGCACAACAAACGAGGGAGTTGGGCAGCAGCGAAGAAACGAGAGAGATAAAATCTGGCGAATGTTGCCGTTGGTAGTGCCTTGGTAAACAAATCTGCAAGATTATCAGCAGAACGGATTTGTTGCACATCTATTTCACCATTTTTCTGTAGATCATGAGTGAAGAAAAATTTTGGTGAAATATGTTTCGTTCTATCTCCTTTAATATACCCTCCCTTTAATTGCGCTATACAAGCTGTATTATCTTCATATAAAATTGTTGGGGGTATCTTTTCTTCAGTAGCTATGCCACAATTTTTCAATATATGGTGCATCAAATATCGCAACCATACACACTCTCGACTGGCTTCATGAATTGCTAAAATTTCAGCATGATTTGAGGAAGTAGCAGTCAATGTCTGCTTCATTGATCTCCATGAAATTGTAGTACCGCCACATGTAAAAACATAGCCAGTTTGAGATTTGGCTTTATGTGGATCTGACAAATATCCAGCATCAGCAAAGCCGACTATTTCATGTCGAGAATTATTTGGGTAAAATAACCCAAGATCAATAGTTCCTTGGAGGTAACGAAATATATGTTTAATTCCATTCCAATGTCGTCTTGTAGGAGATGAACTAAATCTCGCTAATAAATTTACTGCAAATGATATATCTGGTCTAGTGCAGTTTGCGAGATACATTAAAGCACCTATGGCACTTAAATATGGGACCTCTGGTCCAAGAATTTGTTCACCTTCTTCTTGTGGTCTGAACGGATCCTTTTTTATATCAAGTGACCTTACGACCATTGGAGTACTCAATGGATGTGCTTTATCCATATAAAATCGTTTTAATACTCTCTGAGTATAAGCTGTTTGATGGACAAATGTTCCATTATTTAAATATTCAATTTGCAAACCAATGCATGATTTGGTTTTACCAAAATCTTTGGTTTCAAATGTAATACCATAGAAATTGCCCGATATATATATATATGAATATATATTTTTGATTAATTCACTAAGTAGATTTTTAATCAAATCTATATATATATATTTATATGTTCAAATATGTGCTTAAAGATTAGTATATTATTTTCTACAAAACATACTTTGAAAAATTATATATATTTGTCTTTTCAAATAAATATATGGATTTCAATATCAAGTGTAATAAGTATATGGTTCATAGAATATTTTAAATCCATATACAAGTTTATATACACATATATACCTTGGTCTTGAAATAATCTTTCCAAACATGTACACATGTATATACATGTATATATTTACATGTTTAAATTATAATGAGAATTATCTATTTTCTATATATCCTTGATTAATCATTCTACCCATATATTTTTTATTATGGGATTATTCTAGAATGCCATAATATAATTGGGAATAATTTGACTATGGTTTGAAATTGTAGGGTGGAATATTAATCATATCTTGTCATTTTCAAATAAAGAATATATTCCTTTTTGAAGCTATGTATGACTTACAAGATCACAAAAATTCCCACATTATGATTTTTTTTAAGATAAGAATCTTAATATATATATATAAAAAAAAAAAAATTTTAAAAAAAAAAAAAAGTTACTGTAGCATGCTACTGTAGCAGTCGGGCATTATGCGTTTTTGGCGACTTTTTGCCATTTTTTTTGGGTCCCAAAGGTGGGAATCTTGATCTATCACGGGGGAGGCATATTTTGGATGATTATAGATGTTCCTAACACCCCATTTCAGCCATCAACACTCAATAATTCATCCCAAAACTCTCCCAAACTCTCCCAAAGCCAAAACACTCTTCCGGCGACTTTCCGGCAACTTTCCGGCAATCAAATCCAACCAAGGTAGTGTGTAGATCAAGGATTTGCAGGCATTGGATTGTTGGTAAGGTGTAAATCAAGTTTCCTTATTGCTTTAAGATCATAATCAACCTTCTAACTTACGGATCTTTACTTGCAAAACACGTTCGTAGCCAAAGGAGAAGAAGAACGTGTTGCGTAGATCCGTTCGTGGCGATTTTGGACAAATCGATCAACTCTAGAACGTTCAAGAACTCACTCACTGTAAGTTAATATCTTCCATATCAATATGGGTGGTTTAAAGACATCCAAAACATTGGATCTTAAACGAAACGTTGAAATCAAACCTAAAAACCCCAATCTACGTATTTTCTGAAATCCGAGCAAAACTCTTACTTCGAGCGTTCAAACCTGAAAACTCAAAACTAAGATTTTGATCCTAAGATCTTAAGCTATATTGTGTAAAAAATTTCAGAAATTTTCATCAAGTTTTGATACCCCAAATCAAGTCGGACATATTCTGCGTTTTTAAGAATTTTCAAAAGTTGACAGATTTCATAACCGAACTTGATGAGCTTATTTCTATCATTTCTAGTCCGAACCAATCTTCATAATCTAAACAAAAGTTGTAGATCTATGAGTCTTGAATACCTCTGTAAAATTTCATGCACTTTCATTAAGATTTGCTATCCCAAACCGCGTCGAACATATTCTGTGGTGCATGAACCTTTCGAAAACTGAGACAGATTTTAAGACCGAACTTAGTAGATTAATCTGACTTAATCCGTGATGAATTTGCATAATTTGCCTCTAATAAAACTTGTTTATTTTGGTGTCTTTTAAGTGCCTGTAAATTTTCAGAATTTTTGGAGTTCATTTGATATGTTTAAAAGTCAAATCTTTGAGAAGTGTCAAACCTGAATCCTGACAGCATACTATTTGTGTAGAAAACTTGATTTTTGACATGCTTCCCATCATTTTTCCGAAAAACTCAAAACATGAAAGTTGTTCATTGGGATGTTTTTGAGCTACTGTAAAAAGTTCAAATCAATCGCCTAAGAAATGGATTTTTAAACTGAAAAGGCGTAAACTGTGACATCGATCGGTTTTAAACTTGTGAGATTTGAAATTTCTAAACAACGATCGAAATCTTGTGATACGATAAAGCTGTATTTTTGGAAATCCCGTTACACTAAAGTTGAAACGATATCGGTTACATTGGTTATATAAAATTAGGGGGAGATTGCTCTGCAGGGTGCCCTCCTAATTATTCATTTTGTGCCAAAACGGCAATGATGATTACGCGCGAAAGATTGCCAAAACGGCATCTTATATTTTTGGGCCTATCCTCTCGGTGTATCCGTATGGGTTACTCGAGGCTTGACGGAGCGGTACTGGATATGGCGTATTTGGTCACAAGAGACCAACGGCCTACCCTCTCGAGTGTATCCGTATGGGTTACTCGAGGCTCGACGGAGTGGTACTGGGTATGGCGAATCGGCTGCGGCCGCCGGAATATCGGCTAAATGAGATGATACTTATGAAATTGGCTGAGGCCGCCGGATCACCGGCTAAATGATATATATATTGTTGAGATGATGGCGTAACGGGAAATATATTAAAAAGCTAAAATTTTATGAAATTGGCTGCGGCCGTCGGATTGCCGGCTAAATTAAATATTTTTGAGATGGTGGTGTATCTGGGAGAATTTTTAAAAGCTCAAATCTTTATTTACTTACTTACGGCATTATTCATGTCTTTAAATCATGTCTTAAATAATTGCCCATGCTTAAGTTTTAAATTATGAAATTAAATGTGTCTTTAAAGTATGCAATTATATTCGCATTTTTTTAAAACAAAATGTTTTTATGCATGGTAAAAAGTTTTATCTTAATTATTAAAAATCTAACCCCTTTATTGCTATGTAAGGATTGACTTACTCAGTATTTTATAATACTGATAAAAACCGTTGTTCATTTTTTTTCTGTTACAGAGTACGGAGCATGATCACTCATTGGGGGATCATTTTGGACACTTAATTATTTATTTTACGTAACTTGCATGAACGGGTCTGTTTAACCCGTGGTTTGGCCATGTCGGCCCTATATTTTAAATTCCGCTGCATACACTTTACTTCCGCTGCGTACTTTATATTCTCGCTGCAACTCTGATGTAGTATTTTTAAATTATTTACGAATGGGCTACTTGAATATTTAAATTCTGAAAAACCATAGCCTTGCATCTCTTTAGTGAGCTCGGAGAAACCGTGTCTTGCTAGGGAGGTGTGGCGGTGGCATCCCGGCCTGGGTTACCAAAACCGGGGTGTTACAATGTGGTATCAGAGCCCGGAATATTTTAAAACTACTATTTTAAAGAGCCCGGAATATTTTTAAACTATTATTTTTAAGTATTATTATTTTTAGAGTTATTATTTCTAAACTAGTAATATATTTTAAGAAGCCCAATTATTGTTTTGAAGTTAAAGCCCAAATTTTTAGCCCAAAAATTTTTAAGAAGCCCAAGAAATTATTTTCAGCCCAATACCTGTATTTTTAAATAAAGCCCAAATGTTTATTATTTCGAGCCCAAAAATTTTATTTACTTAGTGTAATATTTTAAAACCCAAGGATTAATTATTTTTGGCTCAATATCTAAATATCATGATAAGCCCAACTATTTTGGCCCAATAACCTTGTTTTTATTTAAAGCCCAAATAATTTATTTCTTTCGGCCCAATATAGCGGCCCAAACCTTATATCCTTATTTTAATATATCCATGGAATAAATTTATTTTAAAACCCATGGATAAATAAATGCATGCATAAAATTTTTTTTATCAGGGGGGATCATCACTGCATGTGCATATTGCATTTCTATACCTTAGAGAACCTAGAAGCGTTATGTTGTAACCTAGATCTTTTTCTTGCGCTAGATGGCTAACCAAGACATGATGAACTTAATGGTCAAAATGATGAACGCTCACTTTGATTCCCAACAAACCATACAACAAATGGAACATCGTATGGCCCAATTGGAGGCAAATCTGCACCATATGGGAAGCTTAAGAGAGGCGGACCACCACCGCATAAACCAGCTCGAAGACCAAATCCAAAACCTCACTACACAAAATCTATGTTTAAAGGAGCTTGTTGATGCTCATGGGGATGACTTGAACCACATTTTCGATGACCTACTACCGTCAAGCCCGGTGGAGGAAGATCCGGAGGAGGATCCCACCACTGTGCCGGAGGACGCCTAGAAACGATAGAAGGATCCTATTTTGGTATATCCTATCGCTTGTAAAAAAAAAAAATAAAAAAAAAAATAATAAATAAATAAATAAATAAATAAATCAAGTTTTTGTTTGAACACTCTCTATTCCAAAAATTATGTTGAATTCCCAAACAACAAATCCATCTCAAGCGCACGGCTCATTTAAACCTTGAAACCCAAGACCCTGAAACCCTAGACCCTGGGGTTTCGATAATCATTGTATAAACCCTTTATTATATTTTCCTTAAAATCTAAATCACTTGTTCTTGCAACAGAATGGCACCGAGAGGGAGACCGCGCGTCCAGCCCATTCCTCCCAATACCAACGAAATACCTAGGCAACCTGACATGCCGATACCAAACGTGGGTGTACACGCTCAGGAAGAGCCAGCAGGCCCTATACCAGACAACATAGGTAATCGCCTGCGCACTCTAGAAGAGGTTCTCATTGCGATAGGGAACGCGCAGGTGAACCAAGGCCAAGCGGCTGCGGCACCTCCACCACAAGCTCGCATTAATTACCTAGCCATGGTGAACCCATACCAACCACCGCACTATGCAGGCGAGGAAGACCCTGCAAAACTAGAGGAGTGGATTAGGACCTTCGACAAGTTGTTAAGCGCAGTTAAGTGCCCAGAAGGGGAAAAGGTGCATGTGGCCTCATACTACTTGGGAGGTGAAGCAGACGACTGGTGGCAAGCCACCCAGGGAAAGATACGAGAGGAAGATGTGCCCTATTCATGGACTGAAATGATGGAACTGCTCAGGGACCAATTTTACCCCCTGAGTACGAAGGCGGCCATGTACGAGGAGTTTTTGTCACTGAAACAAGGCGGGCAGACTGTACAAGAGTATTACACTCGCTTCAAGGAGTTGGTGCGCTTTGCACCAAGACTAGTACCGACAGACGTAGAGAAGGCACAAAAATTCGAGATGGGATTGAACTTGTCCATACGGGAAGTGATCACTGGTGTCCATTACCCGGACCTGCAAGCAGTGTATGATCGTGCAGTTGCTGTTGCAAGGGTGCAACAACTGAAGAGGAGGATGAGTGGAGAGTCCAGCCGGGGACCTCAGGGGCAAGATAAGAGGAACAGGGATAACCGCACCGGTAACAATTCTGGAGGAAACAACTTTCGGGGAGGCCTGAACAGACCCCCTCAGAACAACAATAGGGGAAATGGTGGGAGAACCTTTTTCCAGGGTAACCCTGTGCCACCATGCCCAAGATGCGGGAGACCTCACTTGATTAGGGGATGCCCCCAACAGGGCACATGCTTCAGGTGTGGTCGATTTGGTCATCGGATGAATGAGTGCCGGACTCGAATTGAAAACATCACCAAGCGAGAGGACTTGATTATAGGGCCAGCACAGCCTCGTAACCAAAATGGACGGAATGGTAACTATCAAGGGTACAGACCCCCTCAGAACCAGAATTTCAACCAGAATCAACGCCCTCCACAGAATCCAAATCAACAACAGAATCAGAACCCGAACCGGGATCAGCCGGGCAACCAAGGACGGCCCATGGGGAGGTTGAATGTTATCAACCAAGCAGATGTGCCTATGCAGGGTGACGTGATGGCAGGTACATTCCATGTTTTAAGTACACCCCTTAAAGTTCTGTTTGACTCAGGAGCTAGTTGTTCGATTATATCATCAAGAGTCTTATCTGAACTAGATCTACCTAAGTGCGAACTGATTAACTTAGAAATTCAACTACCATCAGGAGAGGTAGTACCATGCTCTAAACGTTATAACGGAATTCCGATAGTTATCAAGAACATAGAATTTTTCGCAAACTTGGTAGAATTTAATTTAAGGGACTTCGACGTTATACTGGGAATGGATTGGTTGACCCGGTATAAAGCGGTAATAGAATGTCAAAAGCAGAAGATCACCTTGTCGAATGGTAGGGGAAAGAGAGTCATCTTTTACTCTCAACCCCCTAAGAGGAGCAACAAGGTTGTTAACGCTCTCAAGCTTCGTAGCTTAATGCATAAGGGATACGCGTTGTATGCATGCTACGTTCACAACCTGGAGGCGGAAGAGAGCAAGGTTGACGACATCCCAGTGGTGAGAGAATACCCGGACGTATTTCCTGAAGACATCCCTGGTATGCCACCTGAGAGAGATCTTGAATTCACCATAGATCTCATTCCGGGAACGGAACCTGTCTCGAAGGCCCCTTACCGTATGGCACCACTGGAAATGAAGGAGTTAAAGGAACAACTCGAAGAGTTGTTGGAGAAAGGATACATAAGACCAAGTACGTCCCCGTGGGGAGCACCGGTCTTATTTGTTAAAAAGAAGGACGGAGGACTACGCCTTTGCATCGATTACAGAGGACTCAATCAAGTGACCATCAAGAACAAGTATCCATTACCAAGGATTGAGGACTTATTTGATCAATTGAAGGGGGCGTCGGTGTTCTCAAAGATCGACTTGCGATCCGGTTATCACCAGCTGAGGATTGCGGAGAAGGATATCCCGAAGACGGCATTCCGAACTCGTTATGGACACTACGAGTTCACAGTATTATCCTTTGGGTTAACAAATGCACCTGCAATGTTCATGAACCTCATGAACGATGTATTTAGAGAATTGTTAGATCAAAGCGTCGTGGTGTTCATCGACGACATCCTGATCTACTCGAGAAGCGAGGAGGAGCATTCCCAACATTTGCACCAAGTGTTAGGGATTTTGCGCAAGAACCAACTCTATGGCAAACTATCCAAATGCGACTTTTGGTTGAAGGAAGTAGCATTCCTTGGGCACATAGTATCCGCCACTGGAGTTTCAGTGGATCAGGCAAAAATTTCGGCGGTGACGGAATGGGTATCGCCGACAAGTCCAACTGAAATACGGAGCTTCCTTGGGCTAGCTGGTTATTATAGGCGATTTGTGAAGGACTTCTCAAAAATCGCACGCCCGTTGACCCAGCTGTTGAAGAAAGGGGTAAAATATGACTGGACCAGTGAGTGTGAGTCCGCGTTTCAAGAACTGAAAAAGCGACTCACCAGTACACCCGTACTAGCACTACCATCAGAGAATGGTGACTTCGAGGTTTACAGTGACGCTTCAAAGGAAGGTCTAGGATGTGTTTTGATGCAAGACTCGAGGGTCATTGCATATGCTTCGCGCCAATTGAAACCTCATGAAGCGAACTACCCAACGCACGACTTGGAGTTGGCGGCAGTCGTGTTCGCTCTGAAAATATGGAGACACTACCTTTATGGGAGAAAGTGTCGGATGTTCACAGACCACAAAAGCCTCAAATACATATTCACTCAAAAAGAGCTAAATCTGAGACAACGGAGATGGTTGGAACTAATCAAGGACTATGATCTCGAAATTTCTTACCACGAAGGGAAGGCCAACGTGGTAGCCGATGCCTTAAGCCGGAAGACCCAACATGTGGCGAATTCGTTGGTGATTCCGCCGGCATTATATATGGACTTGGCAAGATTGAGCTTAGAACTAGTGCATTCGGGCACTGTAAACGAAATGATCAACGCCATGGTAGTCGAATCAACCATATTTGACGAGATCAAACTCGCCCAACCGGGCGACGCAAAGTTGGAAAGGATTAAGGAGAACATTGCCAACGGGAAGGCAATAGGATTTGCTATCCATGAGGACGGAAGCATTCGTTTCAAGGGAAGATGGTGTGTACCACAAAAATGCGTGGAGATAAAACAAAGATTGATGGAAGAAGGGCATAACACACCTTACTCGGTTCACCCTGGAGGCGACAAATTATATAAGGATTTGAGGAAGATTTACTGGTGGCCGAGGATGAAGAATGAAGTGGCAGAATTTGTAGCGAGATGCCTCACGTGCCAAAAGGTCAAAGCCGTGCGACAAAAACCCTTAGGATTGATGCAACCATTGGAAATCCCGAGTTGGAAGTGGGATAGTATCTCTATGGATTTCGTTTCGGGATTGCCACGATCACCAAGAGGAATGAATAAGATATGGGTGATTGTCGATAGGCTAACGAAGACGGCCATTTTTATTCCAATGAAGGACACTTGGACCATGGACCAATTAGCAAGAGCGTATATTGACAATGTGGTACGAAGACACGGGGTACCACATGACATTATCTCCGATAGAGACAGTAGATTTGTCTCTCACTTTTGGATCAAGTTACAAGAAGCCCTCGGTACGCAGATTAAGATGAGCACCGCATTCCACCCAATGACGGATGGACAAACTGAGAGAACAATCCAAACGTTGGAAGACATGCTGAGAGCTTGCGTCCTAGAGTTTAAGGGTAGCTGGGAAAATCATTTACCCCTAATTGAATTTTCCTACAACAATAGCTACCATGCTAGCATCGGCATGGCACCATTCGAGGCATTGTATGGTCGAAGGTGCCGAAGTCCGTTGAGTTGGGAAGGGAATGATAAGACAGTGATAGTAGGACCACAACTCGTAGAAGATATGACCCAACAAATCAAAGTGATTCGAGGAAAGATGAAAGCGGCCCAAGACCGACAGAAAAGTTATGCCGATGTGAGACGGCAAGACCTAGAATTTCAAGTTGGGGATAAGGTCATGTTAAAGATATCACCGATGAAGGGGGTTATGCGTTTTGGCAAACGAGGAAAGTTAAGTCCTCGATATATAGGACCTTATGAAATTCTAGAAAAAGTCGGGAATCTAGCATATCGTCTAGCCTTACCGCCACAATTGGCTAGAGTTCACAATGTGTTCCACGTATCACAATTGAAGAAGTATGTGCACGATCCGACCCATGTACTCCAACCGGAAGGATTTGAATTGGATGATGACTTGAGCTACGAGGAAATTCCGGTACGAATACTAGATGTTAAGGAGAGAGTAACAAGGAATAAAACCGTGAGAATGGTCAAGATTCTTTGGTCGAACCATGAAAGTGAAACGGCGACATGGGAGTTAGAAGCCGACATGAAGGAGCGTTACCCGACCCTATTCCAAAACGGTGCAACCGCAGTTATGGGGACATAACTGTAATCTTAAGGGGGAGAGGATGTAACGACCCGAATATTTTGTATCCCAAATGAACAAATTCAAATTGTTTTGAACTACGTAATGACTTGATCCCTTCACAGGGTACGTAGGCAACTTGGAAATTTCAATTCCGGGTTCAGTCGAATAATATCAAACAACAAAACACAATGATACAATCGCAATCAATCAATCGGTCAATAAGTCGCGCAACTTCGGGGACGAAGTTGATTCTTAAGGAGGGTAGATTGTAATACCATAGAAATTGCCCGATATATATATATGAATATATATTTTTGATTAATTCACTAAGTAGATTTTTAATCAAATCTATATATATATTTATATGTTCAAATATGTGCTTAAAGATTAGTATATTATTTTCTACAAAACATACTTTGAAAAATTATATATATTTGTCTTTTCAAATAAATATATGGATTTCAATATCAAGTGTAATAAGTATATGGTTCATAGAATATTATAAATCCATATACAAGTTTATATATACATATATACCTTGGTCTTGAAATAATCTTTCCAAACATGTACACATGTATATACATGTATATATTTACATGTTTAAATTATAATGAGAATTATCTATTTTCTATATATCCTTGATTAATCATTCTACCCATATATTTTTTATTATGGGATTATTCTAGAATGCCATAATATAATTGGGAATAATTTGACTATGGTTTGAAATTGTAGGGTGGAATATTAATCATATCTTGTCATTTTCAAATAAAGAATATATTCCTTTTTGAAGCTATGTATGACTTACAAGATCACAAAAATTCCCACATTATGATTTTTTTAAGATAAGAATCTTAATATATATATATATATATAAAAAAAAAAATTTAAAAAAAAAAAAGTTACTGTAGCATGCTACTGTAGCACGCTACTGTAGCATGCTACTGTAGCAGTCGGGCATTATGCGTTTTTGGCGACTTTTTGCCATTTTTTTTGGGTCCCAAAGGTGGGAATCTTGATCTATCACGGGGGAGGCATATTTTGGATGATTATAGATGTTCCTAACACCCCATTTCAGTCATCAACACTCAATAATTCATCCCAAAACTCTCCCAAACTCTCCCAAAGCCAAAACACTCTTCCGGCGACTTTCCGGCAACTTTCCGGCAATCAAATCCAACCAAGGTAGTGTGTAGATCAAGGATTTGCAGGCATTGGGTTGTTGGTAAGGTGTAAATCAAGTTTTCTTATTGCTTTAAGATCATAATCAACCTTCTAACTTACGGATCTTTACTTGCAAAATACGTTCGTAGCCAAAGGAGAAGAAGAACGTGTTGCGTAGATCCGTTCGTGGCGATTTTGGACAAATCGATCAACTCTAGAACGTTCAAGAACTCACTCACTGTAAGTTAATATCTTCCATATTAAAATGGGTGGTTTAAAGACATCCAAAACATTGGATCTTAAACGAAACGTTGAAATCAAACCTAAAAACCCCAATCTACGTATTTTCTGAAATCCGAGCAAAACTCTTACTTCGAGCGTTCAAACCTGAAAACTCAAAACTAAGATTTTGATCCTAAGATCTTAAGCTATATTGTGTAAAAAATTTCAGAAATTTTCATCAAGTTTTGATACCCCAAATCAAGTCGGACATATTCTGCGTTTTTAAGAATTTTCAAAAGTTGACAGATTTCATAACCGAACTTGATGAGCTTATTTCTATCATTTCTAGTCCGAACCAATCTTCATGATCTAAACAAAAGTTGTAGATCTATGAGTCTTGAATACCTCTGTAAAATTTCATGCACTTTCATTAAGATTTGCTATCCCAAACCGCGTCGAACATATTCTGTGGTGCATGAACCTTTCGAAAACTGAGACAGATTTTAAGACCGAACTTAGTAGATTAATCTGACTTAATCCGTGATGAATTTGCATAATTTGCCTCTAATAAAACTTGTTTATTTTGGTGTCTTTTAAGTGCCTGTAAATTTTCAGAATTTTTGGAGTTCATTTGTTATGTTAAAAAGTCAAATCTTTGAGAAGTGTCAAACCTGAATCCTGACAGCATACTATTTGTGTAGAAAACTTGATTTTTGACATGCTTCCCATCATTTTTCCGAAAAACTCAAAACATGAAAGTTGTTCATTGGGATGTTTTTGAGCTACTGTAAAAAGTTCAGATCAATCGCCTAAGAAATGGATTTTTAAACTGAAAAGGCGTAAACTGTGACATCGATCGGTTTTAAACTTGTGAGATTTGAAATTTCTAAACAACGATCGAAATCTTGTGATACGATAAAGCTGTATTTTTGGAAATCCCGTTACACTAAAGTTGAAACGATATCGGTTACATTGGTTATATAAAATTAGGGGGAGATTGCTCTGCAGGGTGCCCTCCTAATTATTCATTTTGTGCCAAAACGGCAATGATGATTACGCGCGAAAGATTGCCAAAACGGCATCTTATATTTTTGGGCCTATCCTCTCGGTGTATCCGTATGGGTTACTCGAGGCTTGACGGAGCGGTACTGGATATGGCGTATTTGGTCACAAGAGACCAACGGCCTACCCTCTCGAGTGTATCCGTATGGGTTACTCGAGGCTCGACGGAGTGGTACTGGGTATGGCGAATCGGCTGCGGCCGCCGGAATATCGGCTAAATGAGATGATACTTATGAAATTGGCTGAGGCCGCCGGATCACCGGCTAAATGATATATATATTGTTGAGATGATGGCGTAACGGGAAATATATTAAAAAGCTAAAATTTTATGAAATTGGCTGCGGCCGTCGGATTGCCGGCTAAATTAAATATTTTTGAGATGGTGGTGTATCGGGGAGAATTTTTAAAAGCTCAAATCTTTATTTACTTACTTACGGCATTATTCATGTCTTTAAATCATGTCTTAAATAATTGCCCATGCTTAAGTTTTAAATTATGAAATTAAATGTGTCTTTAAAGTATGCAATTATATTCGCATTTTTTTAAAACAAAATGTTTTTATGCATGGTAAAAAGTTTTATCTTAATTATTAAAAATCTAACCCCTTTATTGCTATGTAAGGATTGACTTACTCAGTATTTTATAATACTGATAAAAACCGTTGTTCATTTTTTTTCTGTTACAGAGTACGGAGCATGATCACTCATTGGGGGATCATTTTGGACACTTAATTATTTATTTTACGTAACTTGCATGAACGGGTCTGTTTAACCCGTGGTTTGGCCATGTCGGCCCTATATTTTAAATTCCGCTGCATACACTTTACTTCCGCTGCGTACTTTATATTCTCGCTGCAACTCTGATGTAGTATTTTTAAATTATTTACGAATGGGCTACTTGAATATTTAAATTCTGAAAAACCATAGCCTTGCATCTCTTTAGTGAGCTCGGAGAAACCGTGCCTTGCTAGGGAGGTGTGGCGGTGGCATCCCGGCCTGGGTTACCAAAACCGGGGTGTTACATCAAACTCCATTTTCAAGTATTCAACAGCCTTTTGGAGCTCCTCTGGAGTTCCAATCAAGTTGAGATCATCAACATAAACTGCAATGATTACAAACCCTTGTCCATTTTTCTTAATGAAAATACATGGACAGATCGGGTCGTTTGTATAACCCTCTTGTACCAATGACTCACTGAGTCGGTTATACCACATTCGCCCCGATTGTTTCAATCCATATAAGGATTTTTGTAATTTGATGGAATACATATGTTTAGGATTTGATTCATATGTCTCTGACATCTTTAATCCATATGGGATCTTCATATAGATATCTGTATCTAAATTTCCATATAGATACGCAGTAATAACATCCATCAATCTCATTTCAAGATTTTGATGGACTGCTAAACTGATAAGATATCTAAATGTTATTCCATCCATTACGGGGGAATATGTTTCATCATAATCAAATCCGGGATGTTGTGCTTCCGCTGTTACCGCCACGCATTCCGGGCCGTCCGGAATACGCTACGGCTAGCTGGCATACTTGCATACAATCAGAGTTTGATGAATAAGCTATCTACCTTCCGGATAAGTTAACATAACTCAAACGGATGAACAGATTTTTGCGAATACGCGCAATGATAATATCGGAATAAACCCATGGAGATTTTATTTAATAAAAGGGACATTTATATATATATATATATAAAATTAAAATAGTTCATTAGTCACACATATAAATATAATCGTTCGTCACACATTAAAATACGAGGCGTATAAATTACAGATACGGTGGAAACTTTAAAATATACGTCCTCGCTTTATTAACACACATATACCAAGTTGTTTAATTCCATTAAGGAAATTTAAAATATTATACATAACTCGCACTCAAATTTGAAATATTCGGAATACACCCAAACCGTGCCCGATGCGTGAAATGTTTTACTGATCTTCACAAATATCCAAACCTGAGAGTGAACATGAAAAGTGTAGAGTCAGCGAAAAACAATCGCTGAGTAAGGAGACCCTTACTCCCGGAGGAGGTCGAGTTACAGAAATAATTTAAATAACATTTACGGAATAAGGCATGCTTAAACGAAGATAATTAATACATATAAGAAATATTAATCTATATCCCGGGAACAGATAATATAACAATATGCGTTACCGAAAAATTATTATCTCGGCCACCGTGATGTGCAGGTTCCCCGCCGTGGGGCCCAATTCGCACATACACTCAAGGGTGTGAGGGAGGTAAGAAATTTCCTCAACCCACTGTGAGATAAGGTAATGGCATCGGGCTGAGTAACCCCAGTGGTCCCCGCGTGGCTAAAATATGCACAACAAACGAGGGAGTTGGGCAGCAGCGACCCACACACAGTCCCACCCCCGTAACAATGCGCGCTCAAAAATCCGTAGGATTTTGAGAATAGTTGCAACAATTATTAGGCACAGTAAAATATAGCATACCAATATTCTAAAAAACGGTAGGGAGCAATAAGCATAAATTTAAAATATAATAAAGCGGTATTTAAAAATTTATGCTTAAGCTAAAATAATTTGGGCTTACTCCAAAGAGTAAAAAAATCTACTTACAGTTACCGTGGGCAGGATGGACACGATACGCGCACGGGCAACGAGCAGATAACCTTTTCCCGCTACTTGACTAGCAAGTTCTAATATTTAATTTAGCATGTTACAATAATATTCAGAGGAAATAATAACTAAAAATATATATATATATATATATATATATGATTATAAATATTTTATACTACCTTGGCCCAAGATGATAGATAAATATCCCAATTCTGCTGCTTTATTCGGAGTACTGCAACGGACTAACTATCTATGACCCCTTTTTTTTTATCTTGTTATATATATATATATATATATATATATTTTTAGAGTGTTCAATTAAAAATCTTTTAAAGGAGATGGACATATGGGGTAAGGAGCTGTTTATTTGAAAGAGATGGAGGTATGGGGTAAGGAAGCATTGAAATAGGCATTGATAGGGAAAAAGCAGATCTGAAAAAAATATGGAGCTGTCTGATCGAATGGGTATGCTGCATTTTTATAGAGAGGGCTGTCAGCCTGTCACACTCTCCTAGGCATCTTTAGTCAAAAATGCCACCCAACCCCTACTCTCATTTTTTTCAATCTTTTCTGCTCAGTCTCCCATTTCGGCTCAGTCCACACCACATTTTCTCTCCTCCCCTAATATTCCTTTCCAACTCCTTTGTCTCCATTACCATTTTTTTCAAACTCCCTCTACAATTTTTCCTTTTCTGGCGGCGGCCGACGGCGGCGGCGGCGGCGGTGGTGGCGGCGGGCTTCTCTCACTCTCGGATCTCTCTCTCTCTTTCTATTCTTCTTCTTTTCTTGTTCAATCTTGTTGGTTTTGAGGAGAAGGGATGGAGATGGAGAGGATGGTGGTGGTGGTGGTCGACGGCTGTGGCCGCGGTGGCGGGAGAATGGAGGAGGGCGGTGGTGGCGAAACGAGATGGTGGTGGTGTGGTGGCTACGGGTGGTGGCTGCGGGTGGTGGGGAGGCCGCCGGGGGCTGCTGGGCGGCGGTGGTGTCGCGGCGAGCTCGGCGGCGGCGCGGCGACTGTAGGGTGGAGGTGGTGGTGTTGCGGTGGTTTGGTTTTGAGAAGGAGGGGGTGGCGTCGGGAAAGGGGTGAGACGCGGTGGTGATGTCGACTTGGGGAAGATGGTAGCCGCAAGGGGGTGGTGGTGGAGGCGCTCGGTTGGTGGCGAGATGGGGGCGGCCGGAGGATGGGGTTCGGCGGCGGTGGCGGCTGGAGGAAGGAGATGAAGATGGAGATGGCGAGATGGGGGCGGCCGAAGGTGGAGGAGGAAGATGGAGACTGGACGGAGCCGAGGCGAGGAGGAGGAAGATGGAGGTGATGATCGGCGGCTCGCCGGAATATTCGCCGGCGGCGAAAGCGGCGCCGGAAAGTTGGGGGGGCGGCGGCAGTGGTTATTTTAGGGTTAGGGTTTGGTTTAGGGTTTGGGCTAGGGTTTGGGCTAGGGTTTGGATTGGGCTTAATTGGTTTGTGTTTTGGGCTTTTATTTTTGTTCTTTTCTTTTACTTGTTGGGTCTGGCCCAATTTTATCCAATCAATTAATCTTAATCATGGACTTAATAATTCTTAACACTTAAAATTTAAACTTAACGGATGTAATGGAATTAATTTTATTTATCAATTTGGCACCAACAATCAAATAATTAAAGACTCCGATTCCTCAATTTGGGATAATTGGTACTTAAGTAGTCGGACAAAATATAATTTTTCAACACTTGAATGGATTAATATTTTTAATTCATTGATACGGGCTTAAATTTATAATTTAATTAATGTTTAATAATATGAAACCCGGTATTTATAAATTAATGGTCCTAGCCAACTTGTTCTAATTAACTATGTAGAAGATAGATTAAATAATCATCTTCCAATGTTTTTACAAAAGTCATTTATATATATATATATATTGAGCTAGTAAAAATTTAAACTTGATTATTTGTTCAATAAAATTATTAAGATTATTATTATTATTATTATTATTATTATTATTATTGTTATTATTATTATTATTATTATTATTATTTAAATTTTTACGGAGTGTTATAGTCTACCCTCCTTAAAATAAGGCTTCGTCCTCGAAGCCACATAATATTGTCATTTAAAAAAAATTTGCATTATAATAAGTAGTCCAATACAACAATGTATCTTCTTACATAATACACCAAGTTATTCTTGGTCTCTAATCTCGTCGAACAATTCAGGGTATTTTTTCTTTATGTCAGCTTCTACCTCCCAAGTTGCATCTCTCTCGTCATGCCTTGACCACTGCACTTTTACCATCCGGATCGATTTTTGCCTAGATTCTATTTGTGAAGATATTTTGTAACACCGGTGGCGAATTTTACCATATTTTACCAAGTTGGCGAGAGAGGCATACTTGTATACAATCAGAGTTTGATGAATATGCTATCTACCTTCCGGATAAGTTAACATAACTCAAACGGATGAACAGATTTTTGCGAATACGCGCAATGATAATATCGGAATAAACCCATGGAGATTTTATTTAATAAAAGGGACATTTATATATATATATATATATATATATATATAAAATTAAAATAGTTCATTAGTCACACATATAAATATAATCGTTCGTCACACATTAAAATACGAGGCGTATAAATTACAGATACGGTGGAAACTTTAAAATATACGTCCTCGCTTTATTAACACACATATACCAAGTTGTTTAATTCCATTAAGGAAATTTAAAATATTATACATAACTCGCACTCAAATTTGAAATATTCGGAATACACCCAAACCGTGCCCGATGCGTGAAATGTTTTACTGATCTTCACAAATATCCAAACCTGAGAGTGAACATGAAAAGTGTAGAGTCAGCGAAAAACAATCGCTGAGTAAGGAGACCCTTACTCCCGGAGGAGGTCGAGTTACAGAAATAATTTAAATAACATTTACGGAATAAGGCATGCTTAAACGAAGATAATTAATACATATAAGAAATATTAATCTATATCCCGGGAACAGATAATATAACAATATGCGTTACCGAAAAATTATTATCTCGGCCACCGTGATGTGCAGGTTCCCCGCCGTGGGGCCCAATTCGCACATACACTCAAGGGTGTGAGGGAGGTAAGAAATTTCCTCAACCCACTGTGAGATAAGGTAATGGCATCGGGCTGAGTAACCCCAGTGGTCCCCGCGTGGCTAAAATATGCACAACAAACGAGGGAGTTGGGCAGCAGCGACCCACACACAGTCCCACCCCCGTAACAATGCGCGCTCAAAAATCCGTAGGATTTTGAGAATAGTTGCAACAATTATTAGGCACAGTAAAATATAGCATACCAATATTCTAAAAAACGGTAGGGAGCAATAAGCATAAATTTAAAATATAATAAAGCGGTATTTAAAAATTTATGCTTAAGCTAAAATAATTTGGGCTTACTCCAAAGAGTAAAAAAATCTACTTACAGTTACCGTGGGCAGGATGGACACGATACGCGCACGGGCAACGAGCAGATAACCTTTTCCCGCTACTTGACTAGCAAGTTCTAATATTTAATTTAGCATGTTACAATAATATTCAGAGGAAATAATAACTAAAAATATATATATATATATATGATTATAAATATTTTATACTACCTTGGCCCAAGATGATAGATAAATATCCCAATTCTGCTGCTTTATTCGGAGTACTGCAACGGACTAACTATCTATGACCCCTTTTTTTTTTTATCTTGTTACATATATATATATATATATATATATATATATTTTTAGAGTGTTCAATTAAAAATCTTTTAAAGGAGATGGACATATGGGGTAAGGAGCTGTTTATTTGAAAGAGATGGAGGTATGGGGTAAGGAAGCATTGAAATAGGCATTGATAGGGAAAAAGCAGATCTGAAAAAAATATGGAGCTGTCTGATCGAATGGGTATGCTGCATTTTTATAGAGAGGGCTGTCAGCCTGTCACACTCTCCTAGGCATCTTTAGTCAAAAATGCCACCCAACCCCTACTCTCATTTTTTTCAATCTTTTCTGCTCAGTCTCCCATTTCGGCTCAGTCCACACCACATTTTCTCTCCTCCCCTAATATTCCTTTCCAACTCCTTTGTCTCCATTACCATTTTTTTCA
Organism: Hygrophila difformis; assembly: GCA_030278955.1. Classification (NCBI taxonomy): domain Eukaryota; kingdom Viridiplantae; phylum Streptophyta; class Magnoliopsida; order Lamiales; family Acanthaceae; genus Hygrophila; species Hygrophila difformis. Next base: position 10,408,874 of record JAOANR010000006.1, read on the forward strand.
AACTCCCTCTACAATTTTTCCTTTTCTGGCGGCGGCCGACGGCGGCGGTGGTGGCGGCGGCCTTCTCTCACTCTCGGATCTCTCTCTCTCTCTTTCTATTCTTCTTCTTTTCTTGTTCAATCTTGTTGGTTTTGAGGAGAAGGGATGGAGATGGAGAGGATGGTGGTGGTGGTGGTCGGCGGCTGTGGCCGCGGTGGCGGGAGAATGGAGGAGGGCGGTGGTGGCGAAACGAGATGGTGGTGGTGTGGTGGCTACGGGTGGTGGCTGCGGGTGGTGGGGAGGCCGCCGGGGGCTGCTGGGCGGCGGTGGTGTCGCGGCGAGCTCGGCGGCGGCGCGGCGACTGTAGGGTGGAGGTGGTGGTGTTGCGGTGGTTTGGTTTTGAGAAGGAGGGGGTGGCGTCGGGAAAGGGGTGAGACGCGGTGGTGATGTCGACTTGGGGAAGATGGTAGCCGCAAGGGGGTGGTGGTGGAGGCGCTCGGTTGGTGGCGAGATGGGGGCGGCCGGAGGATGGGGTTCGGCGGCGGTGGCGGCTGGAGGAAGGAGATGAAGATGGAGATGGCGAGATGGGGGCGGCCGAAGGTGGAGGAGGAAGATGGAGACTGGACGGAGCCGAGGCGAGGAGGAGGAAGATGGAGGTGATGATCGGCGGCTCGCCGGAATATTCGCCGGCGGCGAAAGCGGCGCCGGAAAGTTGGGGGGCGGCGGCAGTGGTTATTTTAGGGTTAGGGTTTGGTTTAGGGTTTGGGCTAGGGTTTGGGCTAGGGTTTGGATTGGGCTTAATTGGTTTGTGTTTTGGGCTTTTATTTTTGTTCTTTTCTTTTACTTGTTGGGTCTGGCCCAATTTTATCCAATCAATTAATCTTAATCATGGACTTAATAATTCTTAACACTTAAAATTTAAACTTAACGGATGTAATGGAATTAATTTTATTTATCAATTTGGCACCAACAATCAAATAATTAAAGACTCCGATTCCTCAATTTGGGATAATTGGTACTTAAGTAGTCGGACAAAATATAATTTTTCAACATTTGAATGGATTAATATTTTTAATTCATTGATACGGGCTTAAATTTATAATTTAATTAATGTTTAATAATATGAAACCCGGTATTTATAAATTAATGGTCCTAGCCAACTTGTTCTAATTAACTATGTAGAAGATAGATTAAATAATCATCTTCCAATGTTTTTACAAAAGTCATTTATATATATATATATTGAGCTAGTAAAAATTTAAACTTGATTATTTGTTCAATAAAATTATTAAGATTATTATTATTATTATTATTATTATTATTATTATTGTTATTATTATTATTATTATTATTATTATTATTTAAATTTTTACGGAGTGTTATAGTCTACCCTCCTTAAAATAAGGCTTCGTCCTCGAAGCCACATAATATTGTCATTTAAAAAAAATTTGCATTATAATAAGTAGTCCAATACAACAATGTATCTTCTTACATAATACACCAAGTTATTCTTGGTCTCTAATCTCGTCGAACAATTCAGGGTATTTTTTCTTTATGTCAGCTTCTACCTCCCAAGTTGCATCTCTCTCGTCATGCCTTGACCACTGCACTTTTACCATCCGGATCGATTTTTGCCTAGTGGTTCGTTCCTTTGAATCCAAGATTCGCACGGGACGCTCTTCATATGTTAAGTTCTCATCCAATTCGATTATTTCGGGTATCACTTCCCTCCTTGGGTCCTGATGATATTCCTTCAGTTGAGATACGTGAAACACGTTATGAACTCTGGATAATTCTTCTGGTAGGGCCAATCTATAGGCCAATGGTCCAACTCTGGCAGTGATTTCAAAAGGTCCAATATATCTTGGACTCAATTTTCCGCGCTTGCCAAATCTCATCACACCTTTCATGGGAGATACTTTAAGAAGGATTTTATCCCCTACTTTAAATTCGCCAATTCTTCTATGCTTGTCAGCATACATTTTCTGTCTATCTTGTGCCGCCTTAATCCGTTGTTGGACCTTTTCGACGATTTTTCTTGACTCTTCGATCATCTGAGGTCCAACTTGGATTGGATCGTTCTTCTCGAACCAACACAGAGGGCTGCGACACTTTCTCCCGTACATAGCTTCAAACGGTGCCATTCCGATGCTCGCGTGATAACTATTGTTGTATGAGAACTCTACCAGTGCCAAATGTTTTTCCCAGCTACCACCAAACTCCAGGACACATGATCTCAACATGTCCTCAAGTGTTTGAATAGTCCTCTCTGTTTGTCCATCAGTAGTCGGATGAAAAGCCGTGCTTAAGTTAAGCTTCGTACCAAGTGCCTCTTGAAGCTTTGTCCAGAAGTTTGAAGTAAATCTTCCATCACGGTCTGACACTATGTCCAGTGGAACTCCGTGTCTCCTTACCACATTCTCCACATAGGCCTTTGCTAACTGTTCCATACTCCATTTTTCTCGTATGGGTATGAAGATAGCAGCCTTGGTTAATCTGTCAACAATAACCCAAATTTTATCATATCCCGATGGCGTCCTCGGCAGTCCTGAGACAAAGTCCATCGAGATACTATCCCATTTCCACATTGGGATCTCCAACGGTTTGACCAATCCGATGGGTTTCTTCCTTTCTGCTTTAACCTTCTGACAAATCGGGCATTGCTCAACAAAATTTGCTACTTCCTTTTTCATCCGAGGCCACCAGAAATGTTCCTTTAGATCCTTGTACAATTTATCACCTCCCGGATGAACTGAGTATGGCGTCTCATGCCCTTCTTCTAAAATCTTTCTTTTTAACTCGGCACATGCTTGTGGTATGCACCAACGTCCCCGAAATTTGATACACCCATCTGCTTCAATTTGGAAGTCCGATGCCATTCCTTGCTCAATCTTGGCCTTTATTCTTTCCAGCTTACTATCCCCTTGTTGACCTGCTTGAATTTCCTTAAGGAAATCTGGTCGAATGGCAATCATGCTAAATAATCTTGCTGGCGTCCCTTCATACACCAACTCGATTCCAAATTTTGCTAACTCCTTATACAACTCTGGTGGAAGGACCTTCATGCTAGTAATATGCGTGGCTTTACGGCTAAGTGCATCTGCTACGACATTTGCTTTTCCCTCGTGGTAAGCAATGTCCAGATCATAGTCTTTAATCAATTCTAGCCACCTCCTCTGTCGCATGTTTAACTCTTTCTGCGTGAAAATATACTTTAGACTCTTATGATCTGTGTAGATCTTGCATTTTCGCCCATACAGGTAGTGTCTCCATATCTTCAGTGCGAACACGACTGCTGCTAACTCTAGGTCGTGTGTGGGATAGTTTTCTTCATGAGGTCTCAACTGTCGGGATGCGTAGGCTATTACTTTCCCAAGTTGCATCAGGACACACCCTAATCCGTTTTTGGATGCATCACTGTACACTTCAAAATCATCTGTGTCCGTAGGAAGCGTTAGGACAGGAGCTGTGGTTAGCCTCTTTTTCAATGTCTCAAATGCAACGTTGCACTCCGGAGTCCATATCACCTTGCTTCCCTTCTTCAGATTTTGCGTCAGTGGTCTAGCAATCTTAGAGAAGTCTTGCACAAACCGTCTGTAGTATCCGGCTAAACCAAGGAAGCTTCTTATCTCGGTCTGTGAGGTCGGAATAGGCCATTCAGCTACTGCGGATACCTTGGTTGGGTCAACAGAAATTCCTTCAACCGATACAGTGTGTCCAAGAAAGGACACCTTGTTCAGCCAGAATTCACACTTTGACAATTTCGCGTACAACTGGTGATCCCTTAGTATTGTCAAAACCTTGCGTAAGTGTTCTTCGTGCTCGTGCTCCCCCTTGGAGTAGATCAGAATGTCATCGATGAACACTACTACGCAGATATCCAACAGCTCGCGGAACACGTCATTCATCAAACTCATAAATACTGCTGGGGCATTCGTTAACCCGAATGACATTACTGTAAATTCATAATGCCCATATCTGGTTCGAAAAGCCGTCTTTGGAATATCCTCTTCAGCCACCCTCAGCTGATGATATCCAGATCTCAGATCAATTTTTGAGAATATCCTTGCACCTTTCAATTGATCAAACAGATCATCGATCCTTGGGAGAGGATACTTATTTTTGATTGTCACCTGATTCAATCCACGGTAGTCTATACAAAGTCGCATACTACCGTCTTTCTTGCGAACGAACAACACTGGAGCTCCCCATGGTGACGTACTTGGTCTGATGTAACCTTTATCAACTAATTCTTCCAGTTGCTCCTTTAATTCCTTGCTCTCTGCAGGTGCCATCCGATATGGGGCTTTGGAAACAGGTTGCGTCCCTGGCGCCAAATCGATGGTAAATTCTACTCCTCTGTGTGGTGGCATTCCCGGTATATCATCTGGAAATACGTCCGGAAAATCTCGAACAACCGGGATTTTCCCTAGGACAATTCCCTCAGCTTCTTTTTCCTCAACGTGACAGAGATAAATCGGATATCCCTTAGTTGCTAACTCCCTCATCTTTGGAGCCGTGACGATCTTAATTCTCGGTTTCGATGGCTCCGCATAGATAGATAATCTCTTCTTATTGGGACCATACACCGTTACCTTCTGTTGAGCGCAGTCAATGGTAGCCTTGTGTCGTGTCAACCAATCCATTCCCAAAATAATGTCAAAGTCTTGCAAATCGAACTTAATCAAGTTCGCTGCAAACTCATCCCCATAAATAAGAATTGGGACGTCCATGTACCTCTGAGAACAGTTCACCACTGTCCCATTAGGTAACGAAACACCTAAGTTCACTGCACTAGGGGCTCTAAATCCTAGTTGTTCCGCTTTCTTACTCGCTATAAAGGAATACGATGCTCCAGAATCAAATAAAACATATGTCGGGAAACCTTTAACTGTGAACGTACCAGCTATGACGTCATCAGCTTCATGGAGATCGGCTCGGTTAACTACGTTCAGTCGTCCTTGATTGTTCCGGACAGTTTGTGGTGGGTTCCTCTGACCATGGCCCTGGTTTGGTTGTAGGTTCCTCGGCTTTCCATTCAAACACTCCTCTGTCCGGAAGCGCTGGTCCTTCTTGAGATCCTCCCGTAATCGGTTAACGTCCAAACGGACGCCACAATCACTGACCATATGGCCGTTAAGGCCACATTTGAAACAGTCCCCAAATCTGGGGCAGGCTTGCATCCAATGACGCTTGTTACACTTAGGGCAAGGTAGTGGAATAGGAGGGCGATTGTCATTTCTCGGGTTGGGGCCATTGAAGTTTCGGCGTGGGCCATTGTTCCCTCTGTCTTGCTTCTTCTCAAAGCGCCCTCTCTTATGAGTGGCATGGGATTGTCCGACATGTTCTTCTCTTCGCTTCGGTTGTCGAACCCTCTCAATTGTCATGGCTCGGTCATACAGTTTCTGGAGGCTGAAGAACTGTTTTCCTCCCAATCCCTCTCGGATTTCTCGGTTCAGGCCGAGCTCGAACTTCTGAGCCTGGGCATGATCGGTATTCACTAGTCCTGGGGCGAAGCGAAGTAGCTCGTTGAATTTTTCATAGTATTCATGGACGGAGCGGTTGCCTTGCCTTAGAGTAACAAACTCCTCGTATTTAGCGTTCTTCACGCTAGTAGAGTAAAACCTTGCTCGTAGGGTCTCCTGAAATTCTGGCCAACTGATGTTCTGATCATCCTGGTTCCGCCACCAGGTATTTGCCTTGCCATTTAGGAAAAACGTGGCCACTTCTACCATTCTATCCTCTGGGCACTGTACTGCCTTCAGCAGCTTGTCGAACGTTTCAATCCAACCTTCCAATTTAGCTGGGTCTTCATGCCCGGAATATCTGGGCGGCTGATATTTATGTATAGCCCGATGTAGTCCGAGGATTGTCCTTCTTGTTCTTCTTCTCTTGCCAATTGCCGTTCCACAGCAGCACCGATAGTAAGTATCAACTGCTCCAATCGAGCTTGCCGACCCTCCATAGGGTCTTGCCTATTTTCCACAGGGTTTTGTCTTCCTTCCATGGGATTTTGCCTTCCTTCCATATGGTTAGGCGTAACTGGTGGGTTTACCGGGTATTTCCTTGGACGTCCACGTGGAGGCATCTGAAAAACAATAAATAATCCCAACGGTATTGGAAACTTGATTATAGATACTTAATTGTAGTACATCTTGGTCCTAAGTAGTGAACTATGTCTAGGCAATTTGATACTAAGAAAACATTGATTACCAAGACAACCTCACTTGTTTATTGAGGGTAAACGACCAGGTCCCCCATTTTATTTTATTTTATTTTCAACCTCTGGTCAAAATATACTCATAAAATTCTGCTCGTGCCTATATGCATATGTGTGTATTCCCGTTCCCGAAATAGTTTTAAAAAAATACTTGGCAAGTTTATACATATATATTTTTTTTTTCTTTGCAAAAATTCAATATTTTAAATGCACTACTAAGAAATTTTTTTTAAAAAAAAAGGTAGTGCCATACTTTTCAATAATTTAAATGCACTACTTTACATAGGGACCATACTTAAAAAAAATATTTCCTTGTGCCAAAATTTAATTTTTTTAAATGCATATTTTGATAGAGCAAAAGTGCTGGCGTGTTATAGAAATGATAACTATGTATGTGTATATAAATTTATGTCTATGTATATACTTAATAACACTGCATAGAAATCAAAGGGAATTTTAGAAATTAAAAGAAGAGATAGGAAGAGAAAGAGACTGAATAAATATAAGAAGAATTGTTAGGTATTATTAATATTGACATTCACCATTCACATGAGGGTATATATATAGATGAGCATAAAGAAACGTGTTAATGAACAGAGGAATAGACATTCAATTTCTCCTCATGCCAGTTGCCACCATTGTTGACTAAGATATCCAATATATATATGCATGTATCTATACCGAATCTTGTTATCTTTGACTGAGATACATGTATAACACTCCCCCTTGGATATCTTTGATACACAGAACATGCCTCGTTAAAACCTTACTAGATAAAAACCCTCTGGGAAAAATCTAGTGAAGGAAAAAGAGTACATGATTCTTGTATGTTTACTTCTCCCCCTGATCAAAACATCAGTTGAGATTCTTTAGTTGGCGCATCCCAATATTTTTCACCAACTTCTCGAATGTTGCCGTTGGTAGTGCCTTGGTAAACAAATCTGCAAGATTATCAGCAGAACGGATTTGTTGCACATCTATTTCACCATTTTTCTGTAGATCATGAGTGAAGAAAAATTTTGGTGAAATATGTTTCGTTCTATCTCCTTTAATATACCCTCCCTTCAATTGCGCTATACAAGCTGTATTATCTTCATATAAAATTGTTGGGGGTATCTTTTCTTCAGTAGCTATGCCACAATTTTTCAATATATGGTGCATCAAATATCGCAACCATACACACTCTCGACTGGCTTCATGAATTGCTAAAATTTCAGCATGATTTGAGGAAGTAGCAGTCAATGTCTGCTTCATTGATCTCCATGAAATTGCAGTACCGCCACATGTAAAAACATAGCCAGTTTGAGATTTGGCTTTATGTGGATCTGACAAATATCCAGCATCAGCAAAGCCGACTATTTCATGTCGAGAATTATTTGGGTAAAATAACCCAAGATCAATAGTTCCTTGGAGGTAACGAAATATATGTTTAATTCCATTCCAATGTCGTCTTGTAGGAGATGAACTAAATCTCGCTAATAAATTTACTGCAAATGATATATCTGGTCTAGTGCAGTTTGCGAGATACATTAAAGCACCTATGGCACTTAAATATGGGACCTCTGGTCCAAGAATTTGTTCACCTTCTTCTTGTGGTCTGAACGGATCCTTTTTTATATCAAGTGACCTTACGACCATTGGAGTACTCAATGGATGTGCTTTATCCATATAAAATCGTTTTAATACTCTCTGAGTATAAGCTGTTTGATGGACAAATGTTCCATTATTTAAATATTCAATTTGCAAACCAATGCATGATTTGGTTTTACCAAAATCTTTGATTTCAAACTCCATTTTCAAGTATTCAACAGCCTTTTGGAGCTCCTCTGGAGTTCCAATCAAGTTGAGATCATCAACATAAACTGCAATGATTACAAACCCTTGTCCATTTTTCTTAATGAAAATACATGGACAGATCGGGTCGTTTGTATAACCCTCTTGTACCAATGACTCACTGAGTCGGTTATACCACATTCGCCCCGATTGTTTCAATCCATATAAGGATTTTTGTAATTTGATGGAATACATATGTTTAGGATTTGATTCATATGTCTCTGACATCTTTAATCCATATGGGATCTTCATATAGATATCTGTATCTAAATTTCCATATAGATACGCAGTAATAACATCCATCAATCTCATTTCAAGATTTTGATGGACTGCTAAACTGATAAGATATCTAAATGTTATTCCATCCATTACGGGGGAATATGTTTCATCATAATCAAATCCGGGTCTCTGTGAAAACCCTTGGGCGACTAATCTCGCTTTGTATCTGACAATTTCATTTTTGTCATTTCTTTTTCTTACAAAAACCCATTTGTATCCGATTGGCTTTATATTTTCTGGTGTTTTGACAATCGGTCCAAACACATTTCGTCTAGCCAGGGAATCCAATTCAGATTGGATTGCATCTTTCCATTTTGGCCAATCTTTTCTTTTCCGACATTCATCAACCGAATTTGGTTCATGATCCTCGTCATCATTTATGATGTCAAGTGCTATGTGGTACGAGAATACATTATCTATGATAATTGCATCTCGATTCCAAACATTTCTACTTGTGACGAAATTGATTGATATTTCATTATTTTCAAGTTCATTCTCCTCTGGAGCTGCAAGTTCCTGCTCATCTGGAGCTACTTGCTCTTCAAGAGCTTCTTTTTCCTCTGGAATATTTTCTGTAATTTTGTCACTTTCAATGATTTGTGATCCTCTTTTCTTTCGAGGATTTTTATCTTTTGAACCTGGTGGTCTACCACGCTTCAAGCGTGCAGTAGATTCATCTTTGGCACTTGTAATTGGTCCCTCTGGGACATTAATTTTGATTGGAACATTTGCTGCCGGTATAAGAGATTTTGTTACTCTTTTAGGGTCGCATAATGCGTCCGGCAATTGATTTGCAATATTCTGCAAATGTACAATTCTTTGTACTTCTAGTTCACAATCATTTGTACGAGGATCAAAGAAATCTAGCGGTGTTTTCCAGTTGATTTCTTTTTCTTTCTTTGGTTGATTTCTGTCTCCCCCTAATGTCGGGAAATGAGATTCATCAAAATGACAATCTTTGAATTTCGCAGTAAATAAATCACCAGTTAATGGTTCAAGATATCGAATAATCGATGGTGATTCATACCCGACATATATTCCCAATCTACGTTGGGGACCCATCTTTGTGCGCTGAGGTGGTGCAATCGGGACATACACAGCGCAACCAAATATTCTGAGATGGGATATATTGGGTTCATGCCCAAATGTTAATTGTATAGGGGAGTATTCATGATAATGTGTCGGCCTTAACCGCACCAATTTTTCTGCATGTAATATTGCATGCCCCCAAGCTGTCAATGGCAATCCAGATCTCATTAATAATGGTCTGGCAATTAATTGTAAACGCTTTATAAGCGATTCAGCAAGTCCATTCTGTGTATGGACATGAGCAACAGGATGCTCAACTGTTATGCCAATTGACATGCAGTATTCATCAAACCTCTGGGATGAATATTCACCAGCATTATCCAATCGGATATTTTTTATTGTATAATCAGGGAACTGTGCTCGTAATTTAATAATTTGAGCAAGTAATTTTGCAAACGCATGGTTGCGAGATGATAATAATGATACATTGGACCATCGTGTTGATGCATCAATTAGCACCATAAAATATTTAAATGGTCCACATGGTGGATCTATAGGTCCACATATATCACCCTGAATTCTTTCAAGAAAACTAGGGCTTTCAGTTCCCACTTTCGTTGGTGAATGTTTGGAAATCAATTTTCCTTGTGAGCAAGCAACACATATATAATCATTATGTTGCAGCAACTTTTGTCCCTTTAGTGAATGGCCATGACTATTTGTAATAATTCGCCTCATCATTGTAGAGCCAGGATGGCCTAGGCGATCATGCCATATCATATATTCATCATTAAGCCTATGGCTTCCAATAGACCTCTGGCCTATTTTGGGATGATATATATTAGTGGGACTCTGGCCATTAATAAACCTCTGGTTTATTTGAGGAATATTAGACATGTGGTCTAAGTGATAATTTTCAATTGTATTTATCTTTGAAAAATACAATCCAGAAGACAGAGCTGGTAATTTTTCCAATATATATTTCTTACCATGAGTGGTATTTGTAATTAATAAATATTCGACATTCTCTGAAGTCGATGTCTCGAGATGATACCCATTTTCTCGGATATCTTTAAAACTTAATAAATTTCTTCGAGACTTGGGAGATAGGAGTGCATTTTTCACAATTAATTTTGTTCCCTTTGGGAAAATAAGGTTGGCTGTGCCAATTCCTTGTATAATATTTGCACTACCACATATTGTGTTTATATTTGTATCTCCCATTTTTAAATTGGAAAAATACCTTATGTCTTTTAATATTGTGTGCGTTGAAGCACTATCAATAAGACATATATTATCACTTTTAAAATTTCCCATTTTGCTGGAATTAAAACAAGATATAATTAATATTAAAACAAGATTTAACATAAGTGAAATATTGCAATACAGAGACAATAAGATAGCACACATACAAAAGTAAAGACAGATACAGAAGTTCAAAGCGTAATAAAAATAATAATACAACATAACAATTAAACCAAATCATTATATAAATCTTCAACTTGAAATTCTGGGATATTGGGCATATTCTCCTCAGAATTCATTCTGTCAACATGGTTTGTTTCAACCACCCTTTTTCCTTTATCCCTCTGGGAATCTTGATAGAGTTTCACCCAATGATCTCTGGTACGACAATTTTTGTACCAGTGCCCTTTTAGGCCGCATCTATCGCATTTTGCTTCTTCATAGTTCTGTTCTTGGACATCACCTCTGGTGTTGCCCTGATTCTGATTACGTGTGTCTGTCGTGGGCCTAATGTAAACATTGTTGCGGAAAAGTTTTTTCCCACGGCCTCGGTTATACCCACGACCACGAGGTCTCTGACCCCGGCCACGACTACGGCCACGACCACGGCTGGAAGATTCAGTCACATGTGCCTCTGGCAATGGACTACTGCCAATTGGCCTCATTTCATGATTTTTTAATAATAAATCATTATTCTTTTCAGCCAATAACAAAAACGTAATCAGATCAGAATATTCAGTGAAACCCTGTGCTCGGTATGTTTGCTGTAACACCGTATTGGAGGGGTGGAATGTAGAGAATGTCTTCTCTAGCATTTGTTTATCAGTAATTGTCTCACCACACAGTCTTAATTGTGATACGATATTAAACAGAGCAGAATTGTAATCATTTACTGATTTATGTGTATATAGAATCTAGGCAAAAATGGGCACAGTGCAGGGAGAATGGGCCGATGTTACCGCCACGCATTCCGGGCCGTCCGGAATACGCTACGGCTAGCTGGCATACTTGCATACAATCAGAGTTTGATGAATATGCTATCTACCTTCCGGATAAGTTAACATAACTCAAACGGATGAACAGATTTTTGCGAATACGCGCAATGATAATATCGGAATAAACCCATGGAGATTTTATTTAATAAAAGGGACATTTATATATAAATATATATATAAAATTAAAATAGTTCATTAGTCACACATATAAATATAATCGTTCGTCACACATTAAAATACGAGGCGTATAAATTACAGATACGGTGGAAACTTTAAAATATACGTCCTCGCTTTATTAACACACATATACCAAGTTGTTTAATTCCATTAAGGAAATTTAAAATATTATACATAACTCGCACTCAAATTTGAAATATTCGGAATACACCCAAACCGTGCCCGATGCGTGAAATGTTTTACTGATCTTCACAAATATCCAAACCTGAGAGTGAACATGAAAAGTGTAGAGTCAGCGAAAAACAATCGCTGAGTAAGGAGACCCTTACTCCCGGAGGAGGTCGAGTTACAGAAATAATTTAAATAACATTTACGGAATAAGGCATGCTTAAACGAAGATAATTAATACATATAAGAAATATTAATCTATATCCCGGGAACAGATAATATAACAATATGCGTTACCGAAAAATTATTATCTCGGCCACCGTGATGTGCAGGTTCCCCGCCGTGGGGCCCAATTCGCACATACACTCAAGGGTGTGAGGGAGGTAAGAAATTTCCTCAACCCACTGTGAGATAAGGTAATGGCATCGGGCTGAGTAACCCCAGTTGTAATACCATAGAAATTGCCCGAAATATATATATGAATATATATTTTTGATTAATTCACTAAGTAGATTTTTAATCAAATCTATATATATTTATATGTTCAAATATTTGCTTAAAGATTAGTATATTATTTTCTACAAAACATACTTTGAAAAATTATATATATATATATATTTGTCTTTTCAAATAAATATATGGATTTCAATATCAAGTGTAATAAGTATATGGTTCATAGAATATTTTAAATCAATATACAAGTTTATATACACATATATAAATACCTTGGTCTTGAAATAATCTTTCCAAACATGTACACATGTATATATACATGTATATATTCATATGTTTAAATTATAATGAGAATTATCTATTTTCTATATATCCTTGATTAATCATTCTACCCATATATTTTTTATTATGGGATTATTCTAGAATGCCATAATATAATTGGGAATAATTTGACTATGGTTTGAAATTGTAGGGTGGAATATTAATCATATCTTGTCATTTCCAAATAAAGAATATATTCCTTTTTGAAGCTATGTATGACTTACAAGATCACAAAAATTCCCACATTATGATTTTTTTTAAGATAAGAATCTTAATATATATATAAAAAAAAAATTAAAAAAAAAAAAAAAGTTACTGTAGCATGCTACTGTAGCACGCTACTGTAGCATGCTACTGTAGCAGTCGGGCATTATGTGTTTTTGGCGACTTTTTGCCATTTTTTGGGTCCCAAAGGTGGGAATCTTGATCTATCACGGGGGAGGCATATTTTGGAAGTTATTAGCTGTCCCTAACACCTCATTTCAGTCATCAACACCCAAAGTTTCCTCCAAAACTCTCCCAAAACTCTCCCAAAGCCAAACACCTTTCCGGCGGACTTTCCGGCGAATTTCCGGCAACCAAATCCGACCAAGGAAGTGTGTAGTTCAAGGATTGCAGGCTTTGGATTGTTGGTAAGATGTTAATCAAGTTTCCATATGGTTTTAAGATCATAAACATCATCCTAACTTAAGAATCTTCGTATTCAAACACAAATCGGAGCCAAGGGAAGAATAAATCGGGTGGAAGAGATTCGTTCGTGACATCCCGTGGATTCCGGACGACCCCGTGACTTCCTAGACATCATCCCCACTGTAAGTTAACCTTACTATGGTTTTGGGTGACTTAAAATGCAACCAAACATAGAGATTCAACTCAAGAAAATTAATAAAAATCTGTCAACAAGAGAAACCCTCAACGCAGCGTTTTCGTATGAATTTTTCGAACCTCTAAAGCTGCTCAAACAATAAAACTCAAAACATGAAAAGTGTTCCTAAGACTTTGGTTTAGCTTCTGTAAAAATTTTAGAATTTTTCATGATGTTTTGAAACCTGAAACCAACCCAAAACCGAAGAGTATTAAATCTGGATCTTAGAACTTTGGCAGATTTTACTCTCAATCTTGTTGGTTATTTTGACCATGGATCTAGGCCGATCTAGGATTGGTGTTGAACATAAGAATTGTAGATCTATGAGTTTAGAACATTTCTGTAAGTTTTTAGAATTTTTCATTGAGATTTGAACCTCCAAACTCGAGCCGATCCGATCTGCGTTAGAACCGATGTCAAGAACCTTGACAGATTTCATAATCAAACTTGACGAGAAAAACTCTTACTTCGAGTGTTCAAACCTGAAAACTCAAAACTAAGATTTTGATCCTAAGAGCTTAAGCTATATTGTGTAAAAATTTCAGAAATTTTCATCAAGTTTTGATACCCCAAAACGTGTCGGACATATTCTGCGTTTTTAGGAATTGTCAAAGGATGACAGATTTCATAACCGATCTTGAGGAGCTTATTCCTATCATTTCTAGCCCGAACTAATCTTTGAGTTCTAAACAAAAGTTGCATATAATCATGTCTAGTATATGCATATGAAATTTCAGAACTTTTGGAGTCCATTTGATATGTCAAAAAGTCAAATCTTTGAAAGGTGTCAAACCTGAATCCTGACAGCTTTTTATTTGTGTAGAAAACTCGATTTTTGACATGCTTCCCATCGTTTTTCCGAAAAAATTAAAACACGAAAGTTGTTCGTTGGGATGTTTTTGAGATACTGTGAAAATTTCAGATCAATCGCCTAAGAAATGGATTTTTAAACCAAAAAGGCGCAAACTGTGACATCGATCCGTTTTTAAACTTGTGAGATCTTGAAATTTCTAAACAAACGATCGAGACGTTGGAATTACCATATATCTATACTTTTGAAAAATCCCGTTACACCAAATAAAAACATTTTCTTTAAAAGAATTCTTTTGAAACATTGGGGACTTGTGACCAAGTTTGATATTATCAATATGATTCATGCGGGTTTGATTCCCTATGATGTATTTGAGTTCTTGCGGGTTAGATTCCCCAAGGGCGATCGTATGTTTTCCTGCGGGTTCAATTCCCCAGGACGTGTGTTGATTCCTACGGGTTAGATTCCCTAGGATGTATTGAGTTCTTGCGGGTTAGATTCCCCAAGGGCGATTGAATGTTTTCCTGTGGAAATATTGATTATGAGGATTGCGGTCACAAGAGCCCTGGTGAATGGTGAACTATAAAAGAAACGAAATATTTTGAGAAATGATACTATTGAAATTGGCTGAGGCCGCCGGATCACCGGCTAAATGATACTTTTGATATTGGCTGCGGCCGCCGGATCACCGGCTAAATGATATATTGTTGAGATGATGACGTAACGGGAAATATATTAAAAAGCTTAGATTTTATGAAATTGGCTGCGGCCGCCGGATTGTCGGCTAAATTAAATATTGTTGAGATGGTGGCGTATCGGGAAGAATTTTTAAAAGCTCAAAACATCTTTTTATTTAATTTAATTAAAGGCTTTGAAACCCCTAACCCATGCTATGTGTTAACTTACTCAGCGCGTTTTTGCTGACCCAAACCATTTATCCTCTTTTTCTTTCAGAGTTGAAGAATATGCATCATCATATGCATACTGGGAATTTTTGGGGATTACATTATATTTTAAATTTTGCGTTAGACTAGAATTTGCATGAACGGGCCTGTTTAACCCGTGTTTTGGCCATGTCGGCCCTCATACTTTATTTCCGCTGCACAATTTATATTTCCGCTGCAACTTTGATGTATTATTTTTAAATTATTTATGAATGGGCTGTTTGAATGTTTTAAATTCTGAAAAACCATAGCCTTGCATCTCTTTAGTGAGCTCGGAGAAACCGTGTCTTGCTAGGGAGGTGTGGCGGTGGCATCCCGGCCTGGGTTACCAAAACCGGGGTGTTACAGGATGGTATCAGAGCCATGGTGACTATGCGCCACCATGTCCAAAGTGTGGTAAACTGCATTATGCGAGAGGATGCCCTCAACCTGGAGCATGCATTCGATGTGGTCGACATGGTCATCAGCTGCGTGATTGCCGGACACGGAGAGAGAACATCGACAAGAGAGAGGATGTGACTACTCGACCTAAGCAACCACGAAACCCAGACGGTCAAGGTGGCAACAACCAAAGGCACCAACACCCTCAGAATAAAGACCAAAACCCGAAACCTCTTGAGAGTACTGAATAGGCAGTTATGGGGACATAACTGGAGTCCTAAGGGGGAGAGGATGTAATACCCCGTAAGAATGCATAAGCATTTATTTCGAAACTCGAATATTTTGTATCCCAAATAAATTCTTTTTGAACTACGTAATGACTTGATCCCTTCACAGGGTACGTAGGCAACTTGGAAATTTCAATTCTGGGTTCAGTCGAATAATATCAAACAACAAAACACAATGATACAATCGCAATCAATCAATCGATCAATAAGTCGCGCAACTTCGGGGACGAAGTTGATTCTTAAGGAGGATAGATTGTAATACCATAGAAATTGCCCGAAATATATATATGAATATATATTTTTGATTAATTCACTAAGTAGATTTTTAATCAAATCTATATATATTTATATGTTCAAATATTTGCTTAAAGATTAGTATATTATTTTCTACAAAACATACTTTGAAAAATTATATATATATATATATTTGTCTTTTCAAATAAATATATGGATTTCAATATCAAGTGTAATAAGTATATGGTTCATAGAATATTTTAAATCCATATACAAGTTTATATACACATATATAAATACCTTGGTCTTGAAATAATCTTTCCAAACATGTACACATGTATATATACATGTATATATTCATATGTTTAAATTATAATGAGAATTATCTATTTTCTATATATCCTTGATTAATCATTCTACCCATATATTTTTTATTATGGGATTATTCTAGAATGCCATAATATAATTGGGAATAATTTGACTATGGTTTGAAATTGTAGGGTGGAATATTAATCATATCTTGTCATTTCCAAATAAAGAATATATTCCTTTTTGAAGCTATGTATGACTTACAAGATCACAAAAATTCACACATTATGATTTTTTTTAAGATAAGAATCTTAATATATATATAAAAAAAAATTAAAAAAAAAAAAAAAGTTACTGTAGCAGTCGGGCATTATGTGTTTTTGGCGACTTTTTGCCATTTTTTGGGTCCCAAAGGTGGGAATCTTGATCTATCACGGGGGAGGCATATTTTGGAAGTTATTAGCTGTCCCTAACACCTCATTTCAGTCATCAACACCCAAAGTTTCCTCCAAAACTCTCCCAAAACTCTCCCAAAGCCAAACACCTTTCCGGCGGACTTTCCGGCGAATTTCCGGCAACCAAATCCGACCAAGGAAGTGTGTAGATCAAGGATTGCAGGCTTTGGATTGTTGGTAAGATGTTAATCAAGTTTCCATATGGTTTTAAGATCATAAACATCATCCTAACTTAAGAATCTTCGTATTCAAACACAAATCGGAGCCAAGGGAAGAATAAATCGGGTGGAAGAGATTCGTTCGTGACATCCCGTGGATTCCGGACGACCCCGTGACTTCCTAGACATCATCCCCACTGTAAGTTAACCTTACTATGGTTTTGGGTGACTTAAAATGCAACCAAACATAGAGATTCAACTCAAGAAAATTAATAAAAATCTGTCAACAAGAGAAACCCTCAACGCAGCGTTTTCGTATGAATTTTTCGAACCTCTAAAGCTGCTCAAACAATAAAACTCAAAACATGAAAAGTGTTCCTAAGACTTTGGTTTAGCTTCTGTAAAAATTTTAGAATTTTTCATGATGTTTTGAAACCTGAAACCAACCCAAAACCGAAGAGTATTAAATCTGGATCTTAGAACTTTGGCAGATTTTACTCTCAATCTTGTTGGTTATTTTGACCATGGATCTAGGCCGATCTAGGATTGGTGTTGAACATAAGAATTGTAGATCTATGAGTTTAGAACATTTCTGTAAGTTTTTAGAATTTTTCATTGAGATTTGAACCTCCAAACTCGAGCCGATCCGATCTGCGTTAGAACCGATGTCAAGAACCTTGACAGATTTCATAATCAAACTTGACGAGAAAAACTCTTACTTCGAGTGTTCAAACCTGAAAACTCAAAACTAAGATTTTGATCCTAAGAGCTTAAGCTATATTGTGTAAAAATTTCAGAAATTTTCATCAAGTTTTGATACCCCAAAACGTGTCGGACATATTCTGCGTTTTTAGGAATTGTCAAAGGATGACAGATTTCATAACCGATCTTGAGGAGCTTATTCCTATCATTTCTAGCCCGAACTAATCTTTGAGTTCTAAACAAAAGTTGCATATAATCATGTCTAGTATATGCATATGAAATTTCAGAACTTTTGGAGTCCATTTGATATGTCAAAAAGTCAAATCTTTGAAAGGTGTCAAACCTGAATCTTGACAGCTTTTTATTTGTGTAGAAAACTCGATTTTTGACATGCTTCCCATCGTTTTTCCGAAAAACTTAAAACACGAAAGTTGTTCGTTGGGATGTTTTTGAGATACTGTGAAAATTTCAGATCAATCGCCTAAGAAATGGATTTTTAAACCAAAAAGGCGCAAACTGTGACATCGATCCGTTTTTAAACTTGTGAGATCTTGAAATTTCTAAACAAACGATCGAGACGTTGGAATTACCATATATCTATACTTTTGAAAAATCCCGTTACACCAAATAAAAACATTTTCTTTAAAAGAATTCTTTTGAAACATTGGGGACTTGTGACCAAGTTTGATATTATCAATATGATTCATGCGGGTTTGATTCCCTATGATGTATTTGAGTTCTTGCGGGTTAGATTCCCCAAGGGCGATCGTATGTTTTCCTGCGGGTTCAATTCCCCAGGACGTGTGTTGATTCCTACGGGTTAGATTCCCTAGGATGTATTGAGTTCTTGCGGGTTAGATTCCCCAAGGGCGATTGAATGTTTTCCTGCGGAAATATTGATTATGAGGATTGCGGTCACAAGAGCCCTGGTGAATGGTGAACTATAAAAGAAACGAAATATTTTGAGAAATGATACTATTGAAATTGGCTGAGGCCGCCGGATCACCGGCTAAATGATACTTTTGATATTGGCTGCGGCCGCCGGATCACCGGCTAAATGATATATTGTTGAGATGATGGCGTAACGGGAAATATATTAAAAAGCTTAGATTTTATGAAATTGGCTGCGGCCGCCGGATTGTCGGCTAAATTAAATATTGTTGAGATGGTGGCGTATCGGGAAGAATTTTTAAAAGCTCAAAACATCTTTTTATTTAATTTAATTAAAGGCTTTGAAACCCCTAACCCATGCTATGTGTTAACTTACTCAGCGCGTTTTTGCTGACCAAAACCATTTATCCTCTTTTTCTTTCAGAGTTGAAGAATATGCATCATCATATGCATACTGGGAATTTTTGGGGATTACATTATATTTTAAATTTTGCGTTAGACTAGAATTTGCATGAACGGGCCTGTTTAACCCGTGTTTTGGCCATGTCGGCCCTCATACTTTATTTCCGCTGCACAATTTATATTTCCGCTGCAACTTTGATGTATTATTTTTAAATTATTTATGAATGGGCTGTTTGAATGTTTTAAATTCTGAAAAACCATAGCCTTGCATCTCTTTAGTGAGCTCGGAGAAACCGTGTCTTGCTAGGGAGGTGTGGCGGTGGCATCCCGGCCTGGGTTACCAAAACCGGGGTGTTACACCAGTGCTCCCCGCGTGGCTAAAATATGCACAACAAACGAGGGAGTTGGGCAGCAGCGACCCACACACAGTCCCACCCCCGTAACAATGCGCGCTCAAAAATCCGTAGGATTTTGAGAATAGTTGCAACAATTATTAGGCACAGTAAAATATAGCATACCAATATTCTAAAAAACGGTAGGGAGCAATAAGCATAAATTTAAAATATAATAAAGCGGTATTTAAAAATTTATGCTTAAGCTAAAATAATTTGGGCTTACTCCAAAGAGTAAAAAAATCTACTTACAGTTACCGTGGGCAGGATGGACACGATACGCGCACGGGCAACGAGCAGATAACCTTTTCCCGCTACTTGACTAGCAAGTTCTAATATTTAATTTAGCATGTTACAATAATATTCAGAGGAAATAATAACTAAAAATATATATATATATATATATGATTATAAATATTTTATACTACCTTGGCCCAAGATGATAGATAAATATCCCAATTCTGCTGCTTTATTCGGAGTACTGCAACGGACTAACTATCTATGACCCCTTTTTTTTTATCTTGTTATATATATATATATATATATATATATATATTTAGAGTGTTCAATTAAAAATCTTTTAAAGGAGATGGACATATGGGGTAAGGAGCTGTTTATTTGAAAGAGATGGAGGTATGGGGTAAGGAAGCATTGAAATAGGCATTGATAGGGAAAAAGCAGATCTGAAAAAAATATGGAGCTGTCTGATCGAATGGGTATGCTGCATTTTTATAGAGAGGGCTGTCAGCCTGTCACACTCTCCTAGGCATCTTTAGTCAAAAATGCCACCCAACCCCTACTCTCATTTTTTTCAATCTTTTCTGCTCAGTCTCCCATTTCGGCTCAGTCCACACCACATTTTCTCTCCTCCCCTAATATTCCTTTCCAACTCCTTTGTCTCCATTACCATTTTTTTCAAACTCCCTCTACAATTTTTCCTTTTCTGGCGGCGGCCGACGGCGGCGGCGGCGGCGGTGGTGGCGGCGGCCTTCTCTCACTCTCGGATCTCTCTCTCTCTTTCTATTCTTCTTCTTTTCTTGTTCAATCTTGTTGGTTTTGAGGAGAAGGGATGGAGATGGAGAGGATGGTGGTGGTGGTGGTCGGCGGCTGTGGCCGCGGTGGCGGGAGAATGGAGGAGGGCGGTGGTGGCGAAACGAGATGGTGGTGGTGTGGTGGCTACGGGTGGTGGCTGCGGGTGGTGGGGATTTCTTTGAGGTAATATTTTGTATTTCAATAATTCTATTATGGCTAACTTGACAAAGCAGGATTTCAGACCACTGATGGTATCTGGAGATAATTATCTATCTTGGAAAATGGATGTTGAAATCCATTTGGAATCAATGGGTCTTGAAAAAATAATTGAAAAAGATAATCAGGCTTCAAACCAGGACCGTGCGAAAGCTATGATTTTCATCCGCCATCACCTTGATGAGGGATTGAAAACACAGTATTTAACGGTCAAAGACCCAATTGAACTCTGGGAGAATTTGGAAAAAAGATATGATCATTTAAGATCAATTAATCTCCCTCGAGCCCAGTATGACTGGTCACACTTACGATTCCAGGATTTTAAATCAGTAAATGATTACAATTCTGCTCTGTTTAATATCGTATCACAATTAAGACTGTGTGGTGAGACAATTACTGATAAACAAATGCTAGAGAAGACATTCTCTACATTCCACCCCTCCAATACGGTGTTACAGCAAACATACCGAGCACAGGGTTTCACTGAATATTCTGATCTGATTACGTTTTTGTTATTGGCTGAAAAGAATAATGATTTATTATTAAAAAATCATGAAATGAGGCCAATTGGCAGTAGTCCATTGCCAGAGGCACATGTGACTGAATCTTCCAGCCGTGGTCGTGGCCGTAGTCGTGGCCGGGGTCAGAGACCTCGTGGTCGTGGGTATAACCGAGGCCGTGGGAAAAAACTTTTCCGCAACAATGTTTACATTAGGCCCACGACAGACACACGTAATCAGAATCAGGGCAACACCAGAGGTGATGTCCAAGAACAGAACTATGAAGAAGCAAAATGCGATAGATGCGGCCTAAAAGGGCACTGGTACAAAAATTGTCGTACCAGAGATCATTGGGTGAAACTCTATCAAGATTCCCAGAGGGATAAAGGAAAAAGGGTGGTTGAAACAAACCATGTTGACAGAATGAATTCTGAGGAGAATATGCCCAATATCCCAGAATTTCAAGTTGAAGATTTATATAATGATTTGGTTTAATTGTTATGTTGTATTATTATTTTTATTACGCTTTGAACTTCTGTATCTGTCTTTACTTTTGTATGTGTGCTATCTTATTGTCTCTGTATTGCAATATTTCACTTATGTTAAATCTTGTTTTAATATTAATTATATCTTGTTTTAATTCCAGCAAAATGGGAAATTTTAAAAGTGATAATATATGTCTTATTGATAGTGCTTCAACGCACACAATATTAAAAGACATAAGGTATTTTTCCAATTTAAAAATGGGAGATACAAATATAAACACAATATGTGGTAGTGCAAATATTATACAAGGAATTGGCACAGCCAACCTTATTTTCCCAAAGGGAACAAAATTAATTGTGAAAAATGCACTCCTATCTCCCAAGTCTCGAAGAAATTTATTAAGTTTTAAAGATATCCGAGAAAATGGGTATCATCTCGAGACATCGACTTCAGAGAATGTCGAATATTTATTAATTACAAATACCACTCATGGTAAGAAATATATATTGGAAAAATTACCAGCTCTGTCTTCTGGATTGTATTTTTCAAAGATAAATACAATTGAAAATTATCACTTAGACCACATGTCTAATATTCCTCAAATAAACCAGAGGTTTATTAATGGCCAGAGTCCCACTAATATATATCATCCCAAAATAGGCCAGAGGTCTATTGGAAGCCATAGGCTTAATGATGAATATATGATATGGCATGATCGCCTAGGCCATCCTGGCTCTACAATGATGAGGCGAATTATTACAAATAGTCATGGCCATTCACTAAAGGGACAAAAGTTGCTGCAACATAATGATTATATATGTGTTGCTTGCTCACAAGGAAAATTGATTTCCAAACATTCACCAACGAAAGTGGGAACTGAAAGCCCTAGTTTTCTTGAAAGAATTCAGGGTGATATATGTGGACCTATAGATCCACCATGTGGACCATTTAAATATTTTATGGTGCTAATTGATGCATCAACACGATGGTCCAATGTATCATTATTATCATCTCGCAACCATGCGTTTGCAAAATTACTTGCTCAAATTATTAAATTACGAGCACAGTTCCCTGATTATACAATAAAAAATATCCGATTGGATAATGCTGGTGAATATTCATCCCAGAGGTTTGATGAATACTGCATGTCAATTGGCATAACAGTTGAGCATCCTGTTGCTCATGTCCATACACAGAATGGACTTGCTGAATCGCTTATAAAGCGTTTACAATTAATTGCCAGACCATTATTAATGAGATCTGGATTGCCATTGACAGCTTGGGGGCATGCAATATTACATGCAGAAAAATTGGTGCGGTTAAGGCCGACACATTATCATGAATACTCCCCTATACAATTAACATTTGGGCATGAACCCAATATATCCCATCTCAGAATATTTGGTTGCGCTGTGTATGTCCCGATTGCACCACCTCAGCGCACAAAGATGGGTCCCCAACGTAGATTGGGAATATATGTCGGGTATGAATCACCATCGATTATTCGATATCTTGAACCATTAACTGGTGATTTATTTACTGCGAAATTCAAAGATTGTCATTTTGATGAATCTCATTTCCCGACATTAGGGGGAGACAGAAATCAACCAAAGAAAGAAAAAGAAATCAACTGGAAAACACCGCTAGATTTCTTTGATCCTCGTACAAATGATTGTGAACTAGAAGTACAAAGAATTGTACATTTGCAGAATATTGCAAATCAATTGCCGGACGCATTATGCGACCCTAAAAGAGTAACAAAATCTCTTATACCGGCAGCAAATGTTCCAATCAAAATTAATGTCCCAGAGGGACCAATTACAAGTGCCAAAGATGAATCTACTGCACGCTTGAAGCGTGGTAGACCACCAGGTTCAAAAGATAAAAATCCTCGAAAGAAAAGAGGATCACAAATCATTGAAAGTGACAAAATTACAGAAAATATTCCAGAGGAAAAAGAAGCTCTTGAAGAGCAAGTAGCTCCAGATGAGCAGGAACTTGCAGCTCCAGAGGAGAATGAACTTGAAAATAATGAAATATCAATCAATTTCGTCACAAGTAGAAATGTTTGGAATCGAGATGCAATTATCATAGATAATGTATTCTCGTACCACATAGCACTTGACATCATAAATGATGACGAGGATCATGAACCAAATTCGGTTGATGAATGTCGGAAAAGAAAAGATTGGCCAAAATGGAAAGATGCAATCCAATCTGAATTGGATTCCCTGGCTAGACGAAATGTGTTTGGACCGATTGTCAAAACACCAGAAAATATAAAGCCAGTCGGATACAAATGGGTTTTTGTAAGAAAAAGAAATGACAAAAATGAAATTGTCAGATACAAAGCGAGATTAGTCGCCCAAGGGTTTTCACAGAGACCCGGATTTGATTATGATGAAACATATTCCCCCGTAATGGATGGAATAACATTTAGATATCTTATCAGTTTAGCAGTCCATCAAAATCTTGAAATGAGATTGATGGATGTTATTACTGCGTATCTATATGGAAATTTAGATACAGATATCTATATGAAGATCCCATATGGATTAAAGATGTCAGAGACATATGAATCAAATCCTAAACATATGTATTCCATCAAATTACAAAAATCCTTATATGGATTGAAACAATCGGGGCGAATGTGGTATAACCGACTCAGTGAGTCATTGGTACAAGAGGGTTATACAAACGACCCGATCTGTCCATGTATTTTCATTAAGAAAAATGGACAAGGGTTTGTAATCATTGCAGTTTATGTTGATGATCTCAACTTGATTGGAACTCCAGAGGAGCTCCAAAAGGCTGTTGAATACTTGAAAATGGAGTTTGAAATCAAAGATTTTGGTAAAACCAAATCATGCATTGGTTTGCAAATTGAATATTTAAATAATGGAACATTTGTCCATCAAACAGCTTATACTCAGAGAGTATTAAAACGATTTTATATGGATAAAGCACATCCATTGAGTACTCCAATGGTCGTAAGGTCACTTGATATAAAAAAGGATCCGTTCAGACCACAAGAAGAAGGTGAACAAATTCTTGGACCAGAGGTCCCATATTTAAGTGCCATAGGTGCTTTAATGTATCTCGCAAACTGCACTAGACCAGATATATCATTTGCAGTAAATTTATTAGCGAGATTTAGTTCATCTCCTACAAGACGACATTGGAATGGAATTAAACATATATTTCGTTACCTCCAAGGAACTATTGATCTTGGGTTATTTTACCCAAATAATTCTCGACATGAAATAGTCGGCTTTGCTGATGCTGGATATTTGTCAGATCCACATAAAGCCAAATCTCAAACTGGCTATGTTTTTACATGTGGCGGTACTGCAATTTCATGGAGATCAATGAAGCAGACATTGACTGCTACTTCCTCAAATCATGCTGAAATTTTAGCAATTCATGAAGCCAGTCGAGAGTGTGTATGGTTGCGATATTTGATGCACCATATATTGAAAAATTGTGGCATAGCTACTGAAGAAAAGATACCCCCAACAATTTTATATGAAGATAATACAGCTTGTATAGCGCAATTGAAGGGAGGGTATATTAAAGGAGATAGAACGAAACATATTTCACCAAAATTTTTCTTCACTCATGATCTACAGAAAAATGGTGAAATAGATGTGCAACAAATCCGTTCTGCTGATAATCTTGCAGATTTGTTTACCAAGGCACTACCAACGGCAACATTCGAGAAGTTGGTGAAAAATATTGGGATGCGCCAACTAAAGAATCTCAACTGATGTTTTGATCAGGGGGAGAAGTAAACATACAAGAATCATGTACTCTTTTTCCTTCACTAGATTTTTCCCAGAGGGTTTTTATCTAGTAAGGTTTTAACGAGGCATGTTCTGTGTATCAAAGATATCCAAGGGGGAGTGTTATACATGTATCTCAGTCAAAGATAACAAGATTCGGTATAGATACATGCATATATATATTGGATATCTTAGTCAACAATGGTGGCAACTAGCATGAGGAGAAATTGAATGTCTATTCCTCTGTTCATTAACACGTTTCTTTATGCTCATCTATATATATAATTTAAATAACATTTACGGAATAAGGCATGCTTAAACGAAGATAATTAATACATATAAGAAATATTAATCTATATCCCGGGAACAGATAATATAACAATATGCGTTACCGAAAAATTATTATCTCGGCCACCGTGATGTGCAGGTTCCCCGCCGTGGGGCCCAATTCGCACATACACTCAAGGGTGTGAGGGAGGTAATAAATTTCCTCAACCCACTGTGAGATAAGGTAATGGCATCGGGCTGAGTAACCCCAGTGGTCCCCGCGTGGCTAAAATATGCACAACAAACGAGGGAGTTGGGCAGCAGCGACCCACACACAGTCCCACCCCCGTAACAATGCGCGCTCAAAAATCCGTAGGATTTTGAGAATAGTTGCAACAATTATTAGGCACAGTAAAATATAGCATACCAATATTCTAAAAAACGGTAGGGAGCAATAAGCATAAATTTAAAATATAATAAAGCGGTATTTAAAAATTTATGCTTAAGCTAAAATAATTTGGGCCGTCCGGAATACGCTACGGCTAGCTGGCATACTTGCATACAATCAGAGTTTGATGAATATGCTATCTACCTTCCGGATAAGTTAACATAACTCAAACGGATGAACAGATTTTTGCGAATACGCGCAATGATAATATCGGAATAAACCCATGGAGATTTTATTTAATAAAAGGGACATTTATATATATATATATATAAAATTAAAATAGTTCATTAGTCACACATATAAATATAATCGTTCGTCACACATTAAAATACGAGGCGTATAAATTACAGATACGGTGGAAACTTTAAAATATACGTCCTCGCTTTATTAACACACATATACCAAGTTGTTTAATTCCATTAAGGAAATTTAAAATATTATACATAACTCGCACTCAAATTTGAAATATTCGGAATACACCCAAACCGTGCCCGATGCGTGAAATGTTTTACTGATCTTCACAAATATCCAAACCTGAGAGTGAACATGAAAAGTGTAGAGTCAGCGAAAAACAATCGCTGAGTAAGGAGACCCTTACTCCCGGAGGAGGTCGAGTTACAGAAATAATTTAAATAACATTTACGGAATAAGGCATGCTTAAACGAAGATAATTAATACATATAAGAAATATTAATCTATATCCCGGGAACAGATAAAATAACAATATGCGTTACCGAAAAATTATTATCTCGGCCACCGTGATGTGCAGGTTCCCCGCCGTGGGGCCCAATTCGCACATACACTCAAGGGTGTGAGGGAGGTAAGAAATTTCCTCAACCCACTGTGAGATAAGGTAATGGCATCGGGCTGAGTAACCCCAGTGGTCCCCGCGTGGCTAAAATATGCACAACAAACGAGGGAGTTGGGCAGCAGCGACCCACACACAGTCCCACCCCCGTAACAATGCGCGCTCAAAAATCCGTAGGATTTTGAGAATAGTTGCAACAATTATTAGGCACAGTAAAATATAGCATACCAATATTCTAAAAAACGGTAGGGAGCAATAAGCATAAATTTAAAATATAATAAAGCGGTATTTAAAAATTTATGCTTAAGCTAAAATAATTTGGGACGGCTCCAAAGAGTAAAAAAAATCTACTTACAGTTACCGTGGGCAGGATGGACACGATACGCGCACGGGCAACGAGCAGATAACCGAATACGCCCAAATTATTTTAGCTTAAGCATAAATTTTTAAATACCGCTTTATTATATTTTAAATTTATGCTTATTGCTCCCTACCGTTTTTTAGAATATTGGTATGCTATATTTTACTGTGCCTAATAATTGTTGCAACTATTCTCAAAATCCTACGGATTTTTGAGCGCGCATTGTTACGGGGGTGGGACTGTGTGTGGGTCGCTGCTGCCCAACTCCCTCGTTTGTTGTGCATATTTTAGCCACGCGGGGACCACTGGGGTTACTCAGCCCGATGCCATTACCTTATCTCACAGTGGGTTGAGGAAATTTCTTACCTCCCTCACACCCTTGAGTGTATGTGCGAATTGGGCCCCACGGCGGGGAACCTGCACATCACGGTGGCCGAGATAATAATTTTTCGGTAACGCATATTGTTATATTATCTGTTCCCGGGATATAGATTAATATTTCTTATATGTATTAATTATCTTCGTTTAAGCATGCCTTATTCCGTAAATGTTATTTAAATTATTTCTGTAACTCGACCTCCTCCGGGAGTAAGGGTCTCCTTACTCAGCGATTGTTTTTCGCTGACTCTACACTTTTCATGTTCACTCTCAGGTTTGGATATTTGTGAAGATCAGTAAAACATTTCACGCATCGGGCACGGTTTGGGTGTATTCCGAATATTTCAAATTTGAGTGCGAGTTATGTATAATATTTTAAATTTCCTTAATGGAATTAAACAACTTGGTATATGTGTGTTAATAAAGCGAGGACGTATATTTTAAAGTTTCCACCGTATCTGTAATTTATACGCCTCGTATTTTAATGTGTGACGAACGATTATATTTATATGTGTGACTAATGAACTATTTTAATTTTATATATATATATATATAAATGTCCCTTTTATTAAATAAAATCTCCATGGGTTTATTCCGATATTATCATTGCGCGTATTCGCAAAAATCTGTTCATCCGTTTGAGTTATGTTAACTTATCCGGAAGGTAGATAGCATATTCATCAAACTCTGATTGTATGCAAGTATGCCAGCTAGCCGTAGCGTATTCCGGACGGCCCGGAATGCGTGGCGGTAACACAGGAAATTTAAAATATTATACATAACTCGCACTCAAATTTGAAATATTCGGAATACACCCAAACCGTGCCCGATGCGTGAAATGTTTTACTGATCTTCACAAATATCCAAACCTGAGAGTGAACATGAAAAGTGTAGAGTCGGCGAAAAACAATCGCTGAGTAAGGAGACCCTTACTCCCGGAGGAGGTCGAGTTACAGAAATAATTTAAATAACATTTACGGAATAAGGCATGCTTAAACGAAGATAATTAATACATATAAGAAATATTGATCTATATCCCGGGAACAGATAATATAACAATATGCGTTACCGAAAAATTATTATCTCGGCCACCGTGATGTGCAGGTTCCCCGCCGTGGGGCCCAATTCGCACATACACTCAAGGGTGTGAGGGAGGTAAGAAATTTCCTCAACCCACTGTGAGATAAGGTAATGGCATCGGGCTGAGTAACCCCAGTGGTCCCCGCGTGGCTAAAATATGCACAACAAACGAGGGAGTTGGGCAGCAGCGACCCACACACAGTCCCACCCCCGTAACAATGCGCGCTCAAAAATCCGTAGGATTTTGAGAATAGTTGCAACAATTATTAGGCACAGTAAAATATAGCATACCAATATTCTAAAAAACGGTAGGGAGCAATAAGCATAAATTTAAAATATAATAAAGCGGTATTTAAAAATTTATGCTTAAGCTAAAATAATTTGGGCTTACTCCAAAGAGTAAAAAAATCTACTTACAGTTACCGTGGGCAGGATGGACACGATACGCGCACGGGCAACGAGCAGATAACCTTTTCCCGCTACTTGACTAGCAAGTTCTAATATTTAATTTAGCATGTTACAATAATATTCAGAGGAAATAATAACTAAAAATATATATATATATATATATATGATTATAAATATTTTATACTACCTTGGCCCAAGATGATAGATAAATATCCCAATTCTGCTGCTTTATTCGGAGTACTGCAACGGACTAACTATCTATGACCCCTTTTTTTTTATCTTGTTATATATATATATATATATATATATATATATTTTTAGAGTGTTCAATTAAAAATCTTTTAAAGGAGATGGACATATGGGGTAAGGAGCTGTTTATTTGAAAGAGATGGAGGTATGGGGTAAGGAAGCATTGAAATAGGCATTGATAGGGAAAAAGCAGATCTGAAAAAAATATGGAGCTGTCTGATCGAATGGGTATGCTGCATTTTTATAGAGAGGGCTGTCAGCCTGTCACACTCTCCTAGGCATCTTTAGTCAAAAATGCCACCCAACCCCTACTCTCATTTTTTTCAATCTTTTCTGCTCAGTCTCCCATTTCGGCTCAGTCCACACCACATTTTCTCTCCTCCCCTAATATTCCTTTCCAACTCCTTTGTCTCCATTACCATTTTTTTCAAACTCCCTCTACAATTTTTCCTTTTCTGGCGGCGGCCGACGGCGGCGGCGGCGGCGGTGGTGGCGGCGGCCTTCTCTCACTCTCGGATCTCTCTCTCTCTTTCTATTCTTCTTCTTTTCTTGTTCAATCTTGTTGGTTTTGAGGAGAAGGGATGGAGATGGAGAGGATGGTGGTGGTGGTGGTCGGCCAGCAGAGGCGACTTTTCCTCTTCTTCCTCAACAGCCTGCTCCGCCTCTTCCGCCGCCAGATCCCAGCGGGAACTTTGTTCACGGCGAGGATCAGGAGGTGCATCACCCCGCACGGACAACAGCAGCACAGCGCCGCGCACTCACCCGCAGTCTCGCCGATACGGCTCCATCTCCGGCTGCCTTTACCATCCGTCGCCGCTTCTTCCTCCATCAACAGTGGCTGCCTACGCTCCATCGAGTTGAATTAGAATAACTGCTATGGAGAAAAACATGGAGATCGACTCGGAAACGGTTTCCTCTCCACCGTCATCGCCATCCCGTCAGCCGCCGGAGCCTCCGGACTCTGAGGACGACACTCCGCCGCCACGTCCTTCCTTTCGGGATGTCATGCTCGGCTCCTATGCCAAGCCTGGTTCGGAGGCGGTGCCTTCTGCGCCACTCTCGACCATGGTGACAAAGTCTGTTGTTGGGGAAACCCTTTGCTCCCAGCGGTTGTCTTTAATCAACAAGCGATGGACTTTCTATGTCAGCCTTTCAAGGAGGCTCTTGTGGTGAAAGTCATGGGGAAAAGACTCAATCTTTCCTTCCTGCAGGAAAGGCTCAAACACTTATGGAAACCTAAGGGCCATATGGTGTTAACAGATAGTGCCAAGGGTTTCTTCTATGCGAAGTTTGATAATGAGGAGGATCGGGAACATGCGTTATACGGTGGACCATGGTCTCTCTTCGACTATCATCTGGCGGTTACGCCTTGGCATGCTGATTTCCTCCGTCAGGAGAAAGAGATGGTGAAGACATCGGTCTGGGTTCGCTTCCCTGGGCTCAATCCTGTTTATTTTTATGAAGAGGCATTGATGATAATTGGGGATCTGGTTGGTCGTGCTATCAAGGTTGATGGCACCTCGAAGGACATGAAGCGATGTCAATTTGCGCGGGTCTGTGTAGAGATTGATCTTACCAAGCCCGTCATCGGCAAAATTCGGGTTAATGATGAATGGCAATTGGTGTCTTACGAGGGGTTACACAACATATGTACTGGTTGTGGACGGTTTAAGTTTTCCCTGGGGGCCTGTTCCAGTGATGTTTGTTTGCAGGCGGGTTCTGCCAAGCCAAGGGAGGTGGATGACATTTCTGTGGGAGTAGAGGCAGGTGTGACTCGGAGGGTTAGTCCAGGGGTGTATAAAGCTTCTGGAAGTACCGCTGTTCCTGAGTCTATGCCTAACACTGAGGCATCCACTTCGTCTGGATCGCATGATTCAATTGCTATGCATGGTGATTGGATTATGGTGACTCGTAGAGATCGGTCTCGAGGAAAAGGCCGTGGGGGAGGAATAGAAGTTCGGCCTCCAATTCCTGCCACTCCCAGGGTTATCTTGAAGGATCCTACGAACACTGTTACATCGAATGATCACTCTCAGGATGGAATTCCAATCGGGAAAGGTGGGGCAAAGCCAAATATTCCTGTTAGTGCTTCAGTGGCCACTTTGTCCAATGCTAAGGGGAAGAATGTACTTAAGGAAAATGATGAGAACTTGACTCCAGACCCACAAGGCCATTCCATATCTAAACGCCTGCGACGCTCGCCTGTGGCTAGGAAAAACCATGTCGATCAGCCAAATGACAATGCATTCTCTGCATTGGCTCGAGATCAGTCTGAAATGGAAGAAGATCCCTCGCCCAAGGAGGGATATCGTCCTTCTACTCCCAATACACCATGATTGAAGTTACAGACTTCGGTGACCGGGTATGGTATCTATTTTTACGCCTATGGATTTTCGGAATATTAAGATATTGTCCTGGAATATTGGGGGAGTTGTTGGTGTATCGAGTAGGCGTGTTCTTGCGGATGTTCTCCGTCAGCATGGGCCTGACTTGGTTTTTCTTTTTGAGACACAGTCTCTTTTTATTCGTTCTAATAATTTCTTGTTGAGGGCTGGATACATCCCGATCTGCATTCAAGAAGTGCTCGGCCGGTCAGGTGGTCTCTGGGCTCTCGTTCGTATTGGACATCAATTTCGTGTTCAGGTCTCGGATGATAGAGCACGCATGATCACTTTGGAACTGTCTAATTCTTCTACAACGTGGTATATTACTGCCTTATATGCTTCTCCTAATTACTCTATGCGTTCTGTGGATTGGCAAGAGCTTCGTCATGTCGCTGAGAAGGTGGATGGGGCATGGTCCGTAATTGGAGATTGGAATCAAATAATATCTTCGTCGGAGGTCCAGGGAGGTATGTTTAACATGACAAGGGCTACTGAATTGGAGGATTTGCTTCATGACTGTGGCTTGTCGACCATTAATTCTCAAGGGGCGTGGTTTACTTGGTCACGACCGAGAGGTGATGACAGTCGGATATTTAAGAGACTGGATCGCTGTGTGGTGAATCTCTCTTGGTTGAATTTATTTCCCTTGGGATTTATCCGCGTTCTGCCTCAAGTTGGTTCGGACCATTGCCCATTAATCCTTTCATGTGGTCCGGATCCTCAAGTTTTGAATAACAGGCCTTTCCGGTGGGAAGCCTCTTGGGCGGAATTGAATGCATACTCACCGGTGGTCGAGGAGGCTTGGTCTGCTG
The DNA here is from genome assembly GCA_030278955.1 of Hygrophila difformis. Classification (NCBI taxonomy): domain Eukaryota; kingdom Viridiplantae; phylum Streptophyta; class Magnoliopsida; order Lamiales; family Acanthaceae; genus Hygrophila; species Hygrophila difformis. The sequence continues at coordinate 10,441,615 of JAOANR010000006.1, forward strand.
CCTCTGGTGAAATTTCACAACAACTGATTCAAGTGCGACATGCATCCTTGTCTTTCAGCAAATCTCATTGTGGCAATATCAAATGGCGGAAAGTTAAAATACTAAAAAGACTTGAGGGGCTTGCCCGATCGTTGGAACGGGTGGATTCTATCCGCAACCATCTCCTTGAGATTGAACTTAAGAAAGAATATGAATCCCTTTTAGCCCAGGAGGAAGCGTATTGGTTTCAGCGTGCCCGACAAAAATGGGTACGTCTTGGGGACCGGAATACATCTTATTTACATGCTCGGGCTAAGTGCCGGGGTAATCGCAACCGAATTCATGGACTTATTCTATCTGATGGAATCTGGTGTGACCATGCAGCTACACTACGTTCTCATGCAAGGGAATACTTCAAGGATTTGTACTCAGCTCCTAATATTCCTCTATCACAACGGTTAGCAGAGTTGGGGCAAGCTACTTTAATGCCCCCGCTAAACTCGATTTCTGAGTCTGTCGCTGAATCGCTGTCTACAGAGGTTTCCATGGATGAGGCAACCAAAGTAGTCAAGGAAATTGATGGTTTCTCCGCACCTGGACCGGATGGCTTTCCGGGGTTTTTTTATAAGAAATTCTGGTCGACAGTCCGAAGTTCAGTTCATGCTTTCATTAATCAAGCCATGACATCAGGCGTAATCCACCAAAATGTCATGCAAGCCTATATTTGCCTCATTCCGAAAGTGCCAGCCCCGACTACCCTCACACAGTTTCGGCCAATCACTTTATGCAACGTCCTATATAAGATTTTGACGAAGGTGCTTGTTAATCGGACTCGCCCTATCCTTCAGTCCACTATTTCCCACCATCAGGCGGCGTTTCTTCCTGGTCGTGGGACCGTTGACAACGCCATCACGTTGCATGAGGTTATGAATCAGCTGGGAGGTTCCCGTTCGCGGATTCCAGGCCTTGTACTTAAAATAGATGTGGCGAAGGCATACGATAACGTCCACTGGGATTTCTTAGATCTTTGTCTGCATGAATTAGGGATTCCGGATGGCGTTCGACGTCTAATAATGGTGTGTGTATCCTCACCCTCTTACTCAGTTTTATGGAACGGGCAAGCTCTTGAAAGTTTCGTACCGGGGAAAGGTCTTCGTCAAGGGGATCCGTTATCACCTTACCTATTTCTTATTGTCATGGAGAAATATTCTCTTCTGGTCCAGCAGTTAGTCTCCCAGCAAAGGTGGCAGCCGATCTCTATATCACAATCGGGCATTGGTATCTCGCATTTGATTTTCGCGGATGATCTCATTTTATGCACATTAGCAAACCGTGAGAGTGTTACCGCCGTTGCTGAATCCTTACACCTCTTTGCTACTTTATCTGGACTACATCTTAATCCCCAAAAATCTTCTATGATAATTTCTACAGCCGTGGGGACAAAAGATAAGCGGTGGATCCAAGAGAAATTGCAAATCCCATCAGTGGATAATTTTGGGAAGTACCTGGGCTTCCCCATGGTCACTGGCCGCCGTAGGTGCCAAGATTTTGCTTTCATTCTAGAACAAATGGATGCGAAAATGGAGGGATGGGCATGTACCCTTCTAAACAAGGCGGGGCGTCTCACACTGTGTCGGGCCGTCATCGCAGCCATACCTACATATATTATGCAATTATTTTGGCTTCCGGAGGATGTGTGCACAGCCATTGATAGGCGGATAAGCCGCTTTCTATGGAAGGATAGGAGTGGCAAAGGTATCCATCTTGTGAGGTGGGATTTGGTGGCCATGCCGAGAGTTCAAGGAGGCCTGGGTTTACGTCGCAGTCGTCTTATGAATGTTGCACTTTTAGGGAAACGATTGTGGGACTTGCTACACTCTCCGGAGAAGTCTTGGGTGCAACTGGTCAGGGGTATGGAGCCTTCATTGATTAATCCCTTAATTCCACTGTCCAATGCCCGTTCTAAAACCCTAAAAATGATCCAGCATATTCTTCCATTTTTGAGAAAGGGTTTCACACTCCGGCTTGGCGATGGTCGCTCATCTCTATGGTATTCGGAATGGTGGAATAACACTCAGCTTGCGACTTTCCTTCCCTATGTGGCAACACAGGATGTGGATATGGAGATACGTGATGTCATAGACAATGGAGTGTGGAAGTGGAATTCTATTTACTCCCCCATGCCCACGGATCTGCAGCAGATTATTTGCTCTATGCCTCCACCTCAGTTACATGCTGCACTCCCAGATCTTTGGGTTTGGAAAGGGACCACATCTGGTAAGTATTCTGTTGGTTCTGCCTACCACCTTCTCACAGACGATGGGGCTACGGGGGGGAATTGGAAGTGGCTTTGGAAGGCAGCGTTTCCTGAAAAGTTTTGTGTTCTGTTATGGTTGATTTCGCATAATTCGCTGCCAGTGAATGCTACTCGACATCGGCGACAGATGGCATCTTCTCCATTATGTGTGTTGTGTGGACAAGCTGTAGAGGACTGGGCACATTGCATATTTTATTGTACGTGGGCGAGCTTGATTTGGAAGACCCTTCATGTTATGATTCCCCCAGACTGTGGAACTATCCCCAAACCTGATATTAAACATTTTTTGCATGCCATGTATAACATTCATGGAGCTGTGTTCATCGTTATAATCTGGGTAATATGGTTAGAGAGAAATTCAAGGGTGTTTAGGGGCACTCAGAAATCTCAGTGGCTATTACAAAGAGAAATCACACGCCTAACAGACGCCTTGAACACCGCTGAGGAAGCAGGCAGCTCGGTGGTTAATCCTGTCCGCATGGTTCATTGGAATGGGTAGGGGATGATTGGCCAAATTCTCCATGTGGATGGCAGCGTGATCGGAACTCCAGGGCGCGCAGGCTTCGGATTTGTAGTTCGGGCTGATGATGGGCATTGGACCGGGGGGGGATGTGGCTATCTTGGCTGCACCACCATTAATCATGCTGAGCTATTTGCTTTGGCAGCCGGCCTTGATTATGTGAGGAGGTTGGGTGTGCAACGAGTTGGGGTGTATACCGATTCCTTGGTGACTATTAAAACTCTGGATTCATGGGACAGGTTTCATCCTTTGGCAGCGCTTCTCCAGAAGGTCCATGACCTGAAATCCTCCTTTGAGGCATGTCAGATCCACCATGTTTTTCGGGAGGGCAATAAGGTTGCTGATACTTTGGCTAAACATGGTGCTGGGAAAGAAGAATTTTTCACGACTTGGGCATTCCCCCCTGATTTTGCTTTGGGGGATTTGGCGGCAGATTCGTCTGGCGTATGGTTCCCCCGCTTCTAAGTGAGGATAGATTTCTATTTTAAGTCTTCTTTTTCGCTTTGTTATTTTGTACTTTTTTCTCTGGCTTCGGCTCCTCCAAAAAATAAGTGTTCTTAATAGGATTCTTTGTTATATACTGCTATATGTTCTGTACTTGTGTATTCACGGGGCAGCCTTAAGAATTAGACTTCAAAACAACATTTCAAAAACAACGGCGCAGTGCCAAAACTGGAATTTCAACAAGTACGAGACCAAAATTGAAATAACGAGTTTGTTCTTGTATGTCCATTTCTTACAATTTAGCCATATACAATTACTATTTAATTAAGAGCACGAGAAGGTAGCTAGGGAGCGGTACCTTCCAGTGTAGAGTTGTTCGTGCATAAAAACACAAGCAAAAAGTGTCACAATGACTGTACATAAGGGTTGGAACAATGCAGAGAAGAGAGGGCCTCGTCTTGCAATGCACCATGCTTGTCCAAAAAAAGTTGTCGCTGATGTAAACCCCTGTTAAAAACAAGTGACCACCAAGCAAAGTATCCATGAAGACTTATTCAGCAACGTACCACATAATAATGTACTAGTATTAATTACAGAGTAAAGATATACTACTATACTCACAGCAAAGAGGCATGAAAGGAGTTGAAGAGGAGAAGTGAGTCTCCAGGCAGCCACATCTGGCTCAACAACCACCGTCAAGATCCCAGATTGCACGGCTGCGATCACACACATCCATGCCGTCATTGTAAGATGATCTGGGTGCAACCTGCTAACTTTAACCTATTATAATTTCAATTCCACAAATTAAAACTACTGTGTAAAACAGTACTGTATATATTACCACTTCCCTTTTCACAATTAGTATAATACTACTACTACTACTACTACTACTACTAATTACAAATAGTATTATTAATTACCTGTAAAATGAGCCATAGGGACCAGCAAATTGTGCTTGCAAAGAGGAATAAACAGCCCAACAACCATGTGTTGTCTTTTCCAGTTAATAAATTTTTTAACTGAAAGAGTAGTTCCATGTTAAGTAGTAGCTTTGGGCCTTTGAGTAGTGCCATTGCAGCAGCGCCGCTCACGCATAATACTGTCCCAACTATTTTCGACAGGCTTCTTATGCTCTTCAGATTCACATTTTCTAACCTGAAGAATTTAACCATCACAATGCAAGCAATTGATTTCTTTTAATTTCTTCACAGCATATATTAATAGATGATGAATGAGTTAGTCGTTACCCCAAGGTGTAAGCCAGGATGAAGGTGATGGCAGGCATCAAATTGCCGAGTGCACTTGCAGCTGAGGATGATGATAAGTATAATCCCTCCAAGTATATGTTCTGGTTAACTGTCACTCTGTCACCCCCACACAACATTTTACTCAAATTAGAACCTCATTAATTTGTAGTAAATTCATTAATAATTTCTTCTGGATCAGATAGCATGATGCTGCCATCCAGCTTCCAGCATGATTGGCTCTTGTGTAATTTCTCAAGGCTCGTTGTTGGATTAAAGCCTTGAGGATTAATTGAGAGCCAATAATGCTGAGTAGCATCCAGAATATATATCTTCACTGAGTTATTTGAATTAAGGCTTAAGTCATTATGATACTTGCCCAATAAATGCAAGCAGAGATATCATCCAGAAACTCTTCCACCCCAAACGCCATTCCTTCCTCCCTGTTCTGTTTTGGTATAAATAAAATGATCAGGCGCAGATCAAAAATATGTACCACCATACTAATAATTAAAATGGAATAAAAGGAGTAAAATAAGCAAACCTTGAGAAAAAGGCAAGAGGAGCAAGAAGCAAGAAGGCAAAGCACTGCCTGTAGACAACAAAAACCCTAGAACTCATGTTGTCCAGAAGAACAGCTCTGCTGGAGATTATCAATCCTGGATACATTAATTGGCATCCCACCATTACTATCATGGGCTTATAGTCTTCTAATCCCATTCTCCTTTTTTAATCTCACTCCTTTAATTTCCTTCCAAAACAATGCTGTTTTATGTTTCTAAGTGTGTGTGTCGTTTAATTTCTGTGCCACTGTGGAGAAAGAAAGCCCTCTTTTATAGTATGACATATTCATTGGTATCATCACATGTTCAAGAATATGGCCTGGGTTCGGGAAAAAAGGCCAATATAGTCCTTTAATTTTATAAAAAAGTCAAATCAGTCCTTTTTTTTTATTTTTTGGCCAAATTGGTCCGCTACATATACTAATTACGTCCCAATTGGTCCTACATCCACTAATTATGCCATAATTACATATTTTTGACCAAATCAGTCCTTTTTTTCCAAAAATCTAAATTGGTCCGTTATTAATTTTTGCCCCCTTTCATGCATTCCAATGCACATTTCAAACCATTAATAACTCAAATTCGATATAAGTAAAAATTCTAAAATTTTGATATTTATAAACTACATGACGTGACGAATCTAACAAGATCCTACTTGGCTCATTTTAACTTGTATATCTATGTTTAAACTTTAAGTCAAAACAAGTGTGTAAATAGTAGCAAACTAGATAATGTAATTATTAAAAAAAAATGGAGGGAGAATATCGCATAAAATGGTGTTTCTCCATAAAATGTAGTTATTAAAAAATGGTAGTTATTAAACAAATGGATCATCTTTTAGAGTTCGGTGGTTTTTGGTGTTTCTTCATAAAATAAAGACCAATTGCGATATACTCCCTCCATTTTTTTAATAACTATATTGTCTAATTTGCTACTATTCACACACTTGTTTTGACTTAAATTTTAAACATAGATATAGAAATTAAAATGAGCTAAGTAGGATCTTATTAGATTCGTCTCGTCGTGTAGTTTATAAATATCGAAATTTTAGAATTTTTACTTATACCGAATTTGAGTTATTAGTGGTTTGAAATGTGCATTGGACTGCATGAAAGAGGGCAAAAATTAATAACGGACCAATTTAGATTTTTGAAAAAAAAAGGACTGATTTGGCCAAAAATATGTAATTATGGCATAATTAGTGGATGGAGGACCGATTGAGACGTAATTAGTATATGTAGCGGACCAATTTGGCCAAAAAATAAAAAAAAAAAAGGACTGATTTGGCTTTTTTGTAAAAATAAAGGACTATATTGGCTTTTTTTCCCTGGGTTCGTGTAATATGATACATAGGTGACAGCTGCTCATAAAGAAACTAAATTCGTTTTGAACTCCTCCTGTTGACGTATATCACCACACTTGACTTGTTTCAAAGTTCAATAGTAGTATATTAGCTAGTGTTCAAAGTTTATTTCTCAGCATCACTAACACCATCTCCAATGGTCCCCTAAAACCCAAAATGGGGTGGCATCTTCTCTCCAACAATACCCTAAAACCAAACCTATTTTAAGTTTTTTGAGTTTTATGAATATTAAATACTCAAATTTGAGTATTTACTATTCATTAACTTATATCACTTTTTGCAATTAAATTAATTGCAATTTCATCCCTCCAATTGTTGCAAGTTGAATATTGATCTAATTTTGTATTATGCTTAATAATTTTATACTTCATATAATTTTTTATTAAATTAATTTTATATTTAATTAGATTAGAAATTTTAATGTTCCTTTATAAAATACAGTAAATTTTAAACATAAAGATAACTAAATTTTTAAAGTTTTGGTACAATCTTAGCAATCACTAAAAAAATTACATTAGCATACGAAAATATAATTAAACATAACACATCTCAAATACTTAAAAAAAATGTACAATATTAAACAACTAAATAACTACGCAAACGAAAAATTAAGTTAATAGTCATCTAAATCAACATCGGATCCTTCAATATTATTGAAATACGTAGATGAATTTGTATTGAATTTATGTGGGGTTAATGTATAATTTATAAGAAATGAAGGGTATGATTGAAAAGATAAATAAGTTTGTATGTGAAATAATATATAGAGAATATTCTTTTAAGTTTGGGTTTAGTGTAAATGGTTGGAGATGAATTACTGTTTGATGTGACATTTACTGTGAAATGAGTTTGAGTTTGATGTTGGTTATTGGAGATGCCCTAACACCATAAATTCATCAATGTTCCACACAAATAACACATTTAACTTGAACTAAATATTAGTACTACTATATAAGTATATTTAGCCACTACCAACTTAAACAGTAAGTATTATCCGATATAATTAAGATGGAAACATGCACTGATAAAACTATAAATTTAACGGTTGGCTAGGGTTTACGCTATAATTAAAATTGGAAGCATAAATATAAATTGAAATATGCATGGAGCTACCAACGGCAGTTGGCTTGAATGGATGGGGCTCTAGTCGCTTAAGCAATGTCTCGGGTTTGAGCCTTGTGTATACAAAAAAACTGATTTGGGAGAGACGCCCTTATGTATATATTTATAAACCAAACAATACACACACACAGAGAGTCCAATTGTACGTGAGAAACAGCGCAAAGTAAGAGTATATATTATTGTAGTAACATGTTGGGTTATGCCTGCATAAGAGCTGACTGTATCCCATGTGGAGTTAGCGCGGTGGTGATTGGTGGGATAATAATAATAATAATAATAATAATAATAATAATAATAATAATAATAATATGTACTTGTACTAAATGTTTGTATATAGTTCTGTTTACAAAAAAAAAAAATGTTTGTTTTTATAATGTCCCACACATTGATATAATGGCAAGCTAAGGTCTCTTCACTAGTGTTGTGGCTACTGTCGTACCGAACATGTACAGTTTAATGTCATGTCAGAGAGCCGCTGCATTCTTCATTCTTGGATTCATGACCCCCCGCAAAATGTATCCTATCCTATGGATTGTAAAACTAATGCAAATTCAGCAATATATCATCAAGACTACTGTGTTGTATTTCTGTAGTGAGTAGTTGTCATTCCAAATTACTACTTAGATAGCAATTAGTAATTGCCAGTTAAACCTAGCTACATGATACTAGTACAGTATTTGTTTATAAATTAATTTCTCAAGTTTCAATTAATCCTGGTTTCGATATAGGTGCATGCCCTGTCCAACTTTGATTCAAATCATCAAGTGAAATTCTAGGGAGGCAGTGTTAAAATTATGTTTTTTTTCAGAGAAATCCTATTCTCAATTGTTCTATACAAGGTTCTTAAGATCGAGATACTATATGAGATCGTTTTTTTTCTTCGCAATATCGGAATCGTATGATCGAATCGAGATCCTAAGATTTTATGAAATTGCAATAATGTAAAAATATTTATTCGTGTATTTATAAATCTTGCAGATTAATTAACATATAGAATTCTAAGATTAAGATCGTGATCTTAACGATTATGGTTTTATATATGTAGATGACAGTATTTTCTTTCATTCTTTTTAAACGGTGCGCAATTCTTCACAGCTATCTCAACACTATTATCGAGTACTGTCCCTATTCTCTTGTGAGTTTATTCAATTCTTCACTTTCAACCTTCACCAGTCGTCATCGCATTCGTTGCTTGAAGGGAGTTTTAGTACTAATACCGCTTTATAAAATTAGAATATAAAAAATTATAGGATTGTACGAATAAGATAAATTAAACCCATAGATAAAAGATACTTAGATCGGGACAATATGCAAGTCCGTGAGCACTCCTATCGAGAACTACTCATCTTGCAGGAAGAAATTTTTTCCTTCCCATAAACAGCCTAGCTAAATAAATGGTGGGACCAGAAATTAATAAATAAATGAATGGGATATGTAGCAGAGTAGAGAATGTAACCCTTAAAATTAGGAGTAAGGGACTTAGCCCTCATCCTCACCTTGCAGGAAGAATTTGACTCGACATAAACATTAGTTTAGTTTATAGCATAGTGAAAAATAAATAAACAATTTATTAGGGCATATAAATGTGTTGAATTTCTAAAATAATTACCTAAATGTGCCTATAAACAAGCCACGAGCACCAAGATACCCTATAATTATGTTAAACGTTAAACTCATTCCGTCCAAAGAAGCGACAAATTGATTACCGACAGGAAGCCGCAATCAAAAGAAGCAGTAATGTTTGAATAACAATTCGTCAAATATTGCAGATTGCGTTTGTAAAAAATGTTGTATTTTATATTGTCACGTTTGTATTCCTTCCAGCTATAAATACACATGTAATCTTAGTGAAAAAAATGAGACGAGTTTTAGAGAAGCATAATTCCTAAACTCAATAGTTCTCCCTAATTCAGAATAACATAATTGGTATCAGAGAATGGAGAACGAGATTTAGATACACAACCTCTAAATTCTCAAAAAGTGTTGTTCTCCCAATTTAAAAAATTCCAACAAATTAATGGTTGTTTTATAAAATAAATTAGTCCAATCAATCGCAAAATTTGCAGTAGATCACGACATTTGGAAGGAAAATTAATTTTCATTACTATAATTGCAAACATTCTCAATTTTTCATCTAAACAATTTTCGTTGCTATCCAATTTCTCGTTTTGTTTTCTTTGTTTGCGCTGAATTCAGACACACACACACACATAGCGGCATTGTCACTCTTACTCGATGAATCTTAAGCAAAAATAAAACATCAGACGTATCCATTGATATACTTGTTGTAATCCATGTACTTATATATAGCTAGCTTCATCATGCTACCAAATGTCTCCCAATTCAATTATGATCACATTAAATCTCCCGCCAAAATATTTCAATCTTCTCTAAGTTGGTTCACTAGGGCATTTTGCTGAAACCTTGTTAAACAAAAGGGGCTCTTCCAAATCAATAATCCAGGTGGAAATATCGTGGTCTGACGCTTGGTCACTCTTCATTAGGCTCGTTCTTCCTTACTATATATCTCTTGGTGGTCTTTTGATTTGCCCCACAGCACAATGTTTTATAGCCAAATTATCATAAGCAATCCACCCATCACGCTGTATGTATGTATGTATGTATGTATGTATGTATGTATATGTTCATTTGTTGTACAAAAGTATAGGGTGGGTACGGTTCGGTTATCCTGAGTTTTTGAGGTATTTGTATTTGTATTTGAACCGGACAAATACTTAGATGAAGTATTTGTATTTGTAACCGGACTCCTCGGTTAACCGGGGGTTCGGTTTCGATTCGATTCAACGGTTAAGCGATTCGGTTCGAATATTTTATCCAAGCCTATTAAATTTTATAATCAAATCTTCATTTCCTAATTCTTAACCTTTTTGTAGGTTTATGTTTGAGGTTATTACAATACAATTTAAAAAAATCATGTAATTATCGAATTCGATGGTTCTTTTAGTATTACCAAAATATATTAGTATATTTTAAAAATCTTAGTCTAGAGTCTATTTCACTAATGAGTATTCTTAAGAGCAAAAAATCAATATAGGACATAGGGCAAAAAATCATATAATTATATAGAATTATTATATATTTAAAGAATTAAATAAATAATAATATATATTTTGATATACAATTATATACCATTAAATATGTATATGTATACATATTTAATTTTTTTAAAACACAATAATATATTCGGTTCGGTTCGATTAATCGAGGGTAAAAATTAAAGTATTTGTATTTGTATTTGAACCGGACAAATACTTAAATGAAGTATTTGTATTTGAACCGGGGTCCTCAGTTAACCGGAAATTCGGTTCGATTTCGATTCGATTTTGCGGTTCAGCGAATCAGTTCGAATATTTTGCCCACCCCTACAAAAGTATATTGCCACATAAATTGACTGAAAATTTAGTGACAGTAAAGGGAAAAAAAGAAGAGAGTTGTACCTTCCAGTGTAGAGGTCTTCGTGCATAAAAACACAAGCAAGAATTGTTACAATGATAATACATAATGGATTGAATAAAGCAGAAAAAGGGAAGGCCTCTTCTTGCAACGCACCAGAGAGAGGCTTGACTGAAGAAAGTTACTGCTGATGCTAAACCCTATAATTAATTAATTGGTTAATTGACATTGTAGTACGTGTGATACAAATGGACTAATACATAAGTTTGAGAATTGCTATAATAATTAAGAATTTGCATAATACTCACTTGAAAGAAGCATGAAGACAGTTGAAAAGGAGAGTTGAGAGTTTCCAAACATCCAAGTTCTGTTCAACGAGGACCGTCCGTGCACATCCCGGATTGTAAGGCAGCAATGAGACATATCCATGCCGATTTCATTGATCTGGATAGCTTGAACTAACATTAGCCTGTCCATAATGAAATTCAACAATTAATATACGTTTCGGGCAATATTAATACGTCAGCAACTTAGCATGGAGTATCTTTTTTATGTCATGGCCTCATGGGCGTAGGTGGCAACTAGCCTTGATTGGATTTTGATTTCAAGATGATCGTTACTTGTTGAGTTTACATATTACATTTGCTAAAATCTGTTGAATAATAAACTCACCTAACTACGCATGCTCCAGCCGCCATCCCCGACAATGCATGCTCCCGCCGTTGTTAAAAAGAGATGCCACAGCCGTCGTCAAAATAGCCACTAAGTTTGATTGCAATTAGATTTCGGATTGTGTAATTGTCAACAATGTTGTATTTTATTTTATTATGTCTGTAATCCTTCCGGCTATAAATAGCCGTGTAATCTTAGTGAAAAATGCAGAACGAGATTTAGAATAATACTACATCCGTTCCTTTTTAATTGACACGGACCCACATTTCACGCAATCCAATACACATTTTTAATCGTTAATAACTCAAATTTCATACAAGTAAAAATTATGAAAATTTGATATTCTAAATCTATGCGATTAGACGAATCCAACAAGATCCCACTTGACTATATTTTATCTTATATAATTGTACTAAAAAGTCGAATCAAAGTTAATCAATGAACAGTATCAAAATCCCAACTGTGGCAATAAATAAGGAACGGAGGAAGTAACATCTAAACTCTCTTCTCCCCAATTCAAAATTCCAACAGAATTGCTATCAGAGCCTGAGCGATCAAACTCAGAGCCAAAACAATTTGAGTATAAACACTCAAATTAAAAGAATTAAAATCTACCCGCCTGGTCTCCTCCGAGCTGCTGCCAGCAACCTCCTCCTTCTGTTGCAGCCGCGACAGCACCACGTCGCCGCTCAACCTCTTTCCGGCGAACCCGCACCGCCAAAGCTGCCGCCTGTCCCAGCCTCCACCGGTCACCGTTCATCTTCTCCGGTGATCTCCCCAACACAATCTGTCGATCCGGCTAACCTCCGATCCAGATTTGCTTGTCGCCCTCCGTTAGCCAAAGCTCCGCCTTCAACCGGTCACCACCGAGCGCCGCGGACCAGAAGCTTCTGTTCGCTGTCACGCCGTGCCCACTACTGCCCAGCAGCCACCTTTGTGTGTCACCTTCCTGCTTGACGTTGCACCTTTGCTGTGTGCAGCAACATCTCACCTCTACATGGCACTGTTGCTGAGTACTCAACCTTTTTGCTAAGTTCTTGCCACGCTCTTGGAGAAATTAATTTGGGTAGAGAAGATGATTGGTGGTTGAGAGAAGACAACCTTTTTTAATATCACAACAATTTTAAATGAAAGTCAGGTAGTTGTGGCATTAATTCGGTGGTTGGGCAATTAAAAAAAGGGGGGAGAGTTAGTGTGGTGTTATTAAAAAAAAAAAAAACTTAAAAAAAAGAATGGATAAATACTTTATCGAAAATGGATTTGTAAAATGCCCATATGAGCACTCACTATATGCAAAAAGAAACCTGTCTGAAGAATTTTTATTGGTATGTCTATATGTTGATGACATTATCTTTACAGATAATGATAAGGCCTTGATTCAGAAGTTCAAGAAATTAATGGAAAAGGAGTTTGAAATGTCCGAGGGGTTGATGCAATACTTTCTAGGCATTGAAGTCAAGCAAGATGAAGAAGGAATTTTTATCTCACAAGAAAAATATGCAAAGGAGATCTTAAAAAAATTCTCAATGGAAGATTGTTGTAGTGTCGACACACCGCTGAAAGTTGGCACCAGATTAACTAAAGAAGGGGAAGGAAACCCAGTAAATCCAACCTATTACAAAAGTCTTGTGGGATGCTTGAGGTATTTAACCTGCACACGACCTGATATCTTGTTTGGAGTTGGTCTTGTTAGCAGGTACATGAAAACACCAAAAACTTCACACTTGAAAGCTGCGAAAAGAATTTCAAGTACATTCAAGGGACAATCAATTATGGCATGCTATACTCTACAAATCAAAGCACTGAATTGGTTGGATTCAGCGATAGTGATTGGGCTGGAAGCAAAGAAAATCGAAAAAGCACATCAGGATTCGTGTTCTACCTCGGTAGAAATGCATTCACTTGGTCATCAAAGAAGCAACCCATTGTCGCGTTATCGACTTGTGAAGCAGAATACATTGCTGCTGCTGCATGCGTCTGTCATGCAATTTGGTTGAAGAAATTGCTTGGAGATTGAAGATACAACAAGAAAGTGCAATCAAGATTCATGTCGATAATAAGTCTGCCATTGCCCTTGCAAAAAATCCAGTGCATCATGAACGCTCAAAACACATCGACACCCATTTTCACTTCATACGGGAACATGTAAAATCAAAAGAAGTGGAGCTGAAGTATGTCAGCTCAAGTGAGCAAGTCGCAGACATTTTTACAAAAGCATTGAAAGCTGAAACCTTCCAGTATTTGCGGAAGAAGCTGGGAATCCAAGATTTCACGAAGATGAGTTTAAAGGGGGGGAAATGTTGAATAATAAACTCACCTAACTATGCATGCTCCAGCCGCCATCCCCGACAATGCATGCTCCCACCGTTGTCAAAAAGAGTTGCCACAGCCGTCGTCAAAATAGCCACTAAGTTTGATTGCAATTAGATTTTGGATTGTGTAATTGTCAACAATGTTGTATTTTATTTTATTATGTCTGTAATTTATAGCCGTGTAATCTTAATGAAAAATGCAGAACGAGATTTAGAACAATAACATCTAAACCCTCTTCTCCCCAATTCAAAATTCCAACAAAATCAAGAGTGATGGACAATACTGTTAGACAATACAGGCGGCCGGGGTATCCCACGAATGAAATTTATTAAGCCCGAAATGGAAATGCAATGAATGAAAGAATGAAATACCTGTAAAATGAGCGAAAGAGACCAGCAAAAACTGCTTCCAAAGAGAAATAAACAGCGTAGAAACCAAGAATGCAGCAGCTTTGGGCCTTTCAACACTTGTGTTCCCACTATCTTTGCAATGCAGTTTATGCTTCTCAGATTAAATTTTTCTAACCTGAATTGATGTTACAATTTGCACATACCATCAACACAATTTTCTACTATAATATTCTACAACTTTTCCACTACAAAAGCTATGATAACTATATATATTTATAACAAAAAATTCAAGAGAGTTCAGACTAATATAGGAATAGTATATCACCGTTGAGGAAAACACTCCTCTAAGCCCTTGAATTGAAACATGATTAATATAATTAGGGTGTAATCCACAATAACTCGATCATTTCCCAAAGCACCTCCAAATTCAGACCTCTAGCTAGTTTTTTCTCAAAGCTTTTCTTCAGACAAAAGAGGTTTTTCCAAATCACTTGTGCAGGCGGACATGATGTCTGAAACTTGATCACTCGTCATCAGTTGGCTTGTGTCTTCTTCACGCATCACTTGATGATCGTTCGATTTGCCCCACAATACGATGTATAGCCCAATTATAACAGCCAATCCACCCATCAGGCTGTATCATATGTGCAAATAAACAAGAATTAGACTTTAAAAGAACATTTCAAAAACATCGACGCGGTACCAAAACTGGAATTTCAACACATACGAGTTTGTTCTTGTATGTCCATTTCTTACAACTTAGCCATAATGAAACATACAATTAATACTAGTATTTAAGAGCACGAAAAGATAGGTAGCGGTACCTTCCAGTGTAGAGTTGTTCGTGCATAAAAACACAAGCAAGAAGTGTTACAATGACAGTACATAATGGATTGAACAAAGCAGAGAAGAGAGGGCCTCGTCTTGCAATGCACCATGCTTGACCAAAATAAGTTGTCGCTGATGTCAAGCCCTGTTAAAAAAACAAGGAGTGAACAAGGAAAGGATCCAAGACTCTTATTCAACAACCAGTCCACATGTACTATTAATTACAGAGAATATATATATATATAATATGCTCACAGCAAAGAGGCATGAAAGGAGTTGAAGAGGAGAAGTGAGTCTCCAGGCAGCCACATCTGGCTCAACAACCACCGTCAAGATCCCAGATTGTACGGCTGCGATCACGCACATCCATGCCGTCATTGTAACATGATCTGGGTGCAACCTACTCACTTTAACCTATTATATTTTCAAATCCACAAATTAAAACTACTGTATAAAACACTAATTAAGAATGATTCCAACCCATATAGTACTGTATATATTACCACTTCCCTTTTCACACATAGTATATACTCCTTCTGTTTCAAAATAAGTGTAACATAAGGAAATGGCACATGGTAGGGGATTTAATGCAAGGAACAAAAGTGTTTTAGTGAAACTTTTTTACCTTTATAAACATTCTATATATATATATATATGGTAATGTAACATTTATTATGAAACACCCAAAAAATGAAAGTGTTGCACTTAAAAAGAAACGGAGGAAGTACTGATTAATTAATTACCTGTAAAATGAGCCAAAGGGACCAGCAAATTGTGCTTGCAAAGAGGAATAAACACCCTAACAACCATTTGCTGTCTTTTACAGTAAATAAATTTTGTAACCGGAAGAGTTCCATGTTAAGTAGCTTTGGGCCTTTGAGTAGTGCCATTGCAGCAGCGCCGCTCACGCATAATACTGTCCCAACTATTTTTGACAAGCTTCTTATGCTTCTTAAATTCACATGTTCTAACCTGAAGAGTTAATTCATCACAATGCAAGCAATTGATTTCTTTTCTTTCAAAACATATATTAGTATATATTAATAAACGATGAATGATTTATTAGTTACCCCAAGGTGTAAGCCAGGATGAAGGTGACAGCAGGCACCAAATTGCCCAGTGCACTTGCAGCTGAGGATGATGATAAGTATATCCCCTCAAAGTATATGTTCTGGTTAACTGTCACTCTGTCACCCCCACAAAACATTTTACTCAAATTAGAACCTCATTAATTTGTAGTAATTCACTACATCCAGGATTTCTTCACTGAGTTATTTGAATTAAGGCTTAATTCATTATTATACTTGCCCAATAAATGCAAGCAGAGATATCATCCAGAAACTCTTCCACCCCAAACGCCATTCCTTCCTCCCTGTTCTGTATGTATAAATAAAATGATCGGGCGCAGGTCAAAAATATGTATCATCATACAAATAGTTATATGGAATAAAAGGAGCAAAATAAACGAACCTTGAGAAAAAGGCAAGAGGAGCAAGAAGCAAGAAGGCAAAGCACTGCTTGTAGACAACAAAAACCCTTGAACTCATGTTGTCCACAAGAACAGCTCTGCTGGAGAGTATCGATCCTGAATACATTAATTGGCATCCCACCATTACTATCATGGGCTTATAGTCTTCTAATCCCATTTTTCTTTTTAATCTCTCCCCTTCCTTCCAAAAAAATTGCTTTTTTATGTTTCTGTGCCAATGTGGAGAAAGAAACCCCTCTTTTATAGTATGACATAGTCATTGGTATCATCACATGTTCAAGCATATGGGTTCATGTAATATGATAGTACATAGGTGACAGCTGCTTACGACACTTGATTCAAAGTTCGATATATAGTAGTATTAGATAGTGTTGAAAGTTTATTTCTCAGCACCAGTAACACCACAATAATTAGTACTACTATGTAAGAACTTCTTATTATAAGTAGTACTATAATTTTATATAGTGTGTTATTGAATGACAAACTTTCAACAACCCCAATAGTTTTTAAACGACTATGTTATTATAATACTGACTCTTGTAAATGTTCCATTAGATCAATTATATAAGTTAGTCTAGCCTTTTGCAGCAGAGTTTGTTACTTAATTACGTAATACTCTATTGTTTTTCGATTAATTGTGTTAGTTGTCAAGCTCATCATCTTCCAGCTGTCTCCATTAGTTGCTAGTTTTCAGCTACAGAAACAATGTTTTAGGGCACACTAGCTAGATTGTTTATGTATACAGTATACATACACATGGATGATCTTTTTTTTTTTTTTTTTTAATAAACCAAACACACACACAGAGAGAGTCCAATTGTACGCGAGAAACAGCGCAAAGTAAGAGATATAATAATAGGTCCAGGAACGACATTCTTTTCGAGAATCAAGCGAGCAAGGAAGGAAGAGGTTATTGTAGTATTAACATCTTGGGTTATGCCTGCGTAAGAGCTGACTGTATCTCATGTGGAGTTTGCACGGTGGTGGTATAATACTAATAGTCTAATAATAATGATGTACTAGATGATGTTTGTATGTAATATGATAAATTTAAAGAAACATACTCTATTTTATAATGTCCCACACATTGAATGGCAAGCTACCTAGCTAAGGTCTCTTCACTACAGCTCTTGTCCTACCGAACACAGTTTAATGTGATTGTAAAACTAATGCAAATTCATCAATATATATATATATCAAGCACTGTATATAGCGAAGAAAAAAAGTACTACTTCCCTCCCTGTGTCAATACATGTACAAACTTTTTTCTATTTCGGTAGTGACTAGTTGTCATTCCAAATTACTACTTAGATAGCAATTAGTAATTGCCAGTTAAACCTACATAATTATTTGTTTATAAATTAATTTCTCCAATTCCATTTAATCTGATAAACATAAACCTACATAATTATTTGTTCATAAATTAATTTCTCAAGTTCCATTCAATCTGATAAAACACCTTAAACACAATTATGATTTCATGATTCCGACTGAGTAGGCGCCTGTCCAACTTTGATACAAATCAGCAAGTCAAATTCTAGTTAGGTGGTGTTAAAATTACGTTTCCAGAGAAATCCTATTCACGAGTGTTCTATCTATATATATAGATTACAGTATTTTCTTTTTTTTTTCTTTTTAAACTGTATGCACTTCTTCACAGCAATCTTAACACTATTATCTCTTTTGAGTTTATTCAATTCTTCACTTGCAACCTTCATCACATTCGTCGGTTGAAGGGAGTTTTAGTACTAATACCGGTGTACTCCCTCCGTCCCACGAAGTTTGAACCATATTCCTTTTTGGGGTGTCCCACGAAGTTTGAACCCTTTCCGTTTTTAGAAAAATTAACTTAATATAAGTTTGATTAGAATCTTAATTATTGTCAAATCCCATTAAAAATACTTACTTTTACTATTCTGCACAAATTCCAATGCATTATTACTTTCCTACACAAAGTCCCTTATATTTCTTTAACTCTTAATATTACAAAATTGATACAAATAAAAATTGTATAAAATATATATTCTAAAACTACACGATTAGACGATTCTAACAAGACCACACTTGAATATTTTTCTCAAATTACATCACTAAGATAATATTAAGTCAAAGTTAAACAATAAACAGTATCAAAATTCATTATAATCTTAAACACAAATACCCACACCACTTTAACTACTAAACTTCACTACCTAAATTACCGTGCCCAAAAGAAAGGCTTCAATCTTCGCGGGACGTAGGGAGTATAAAATTAGAATATAATTTAGGATTGTACAAATAAGATAAACCCATAGATAAAAGATACAGTAGATCGGGAAAATATACAAGTCCATGTGCACTCCTATCGAGAAGTATTCATCTTGCAGGAAGAATTTGACCACCATGAACATATTTTAGTTTTTTTTTTTTTTTTTATGGAGCCTAAGCCAAAGAATAAGTTTAGTTTATAGCATAGTGAAAATTAAATAATTTATTGGGGCATATAAATGTGTCGAATTTCTAAGATAATTACCTAATGTGCCTATGATCAAGCCACGAGCAAGAAGATACCCCATAATTAATGGTATTATCTAAAATAAATTCTTCTAATCAATCGCAAAATTTGCAGATGATCACCACATGCAGTTGGAAGGAAATAAAGAAAAATCTCATTTTCTTTACTAAAACTGCAACATCTCAATTTTCATCTAAACCATTTTCGTTGCTATCCAATTTCTCGTTTGTTTTCGCTGAGTTCACACACACATTGTCACTCTTACTCCATAAATCTTGAGCAAAAATAAAACATCAGACGTATCTATCCATATAATCCAAAATCAATTATGATCCCATTAATCTCCCGCCAAAATATTTCAATCTTCTCCGACTTGGTTCACTAGGGCATTTTGCTGAAACCTTGTTAAACAAAAGGGGCTCTTCCAAATCAATAATCCAGGTGGAAATATCGTGGTCTGACGCTTGGTCACTCTTCATTAGGCTCGTACTATATCTCTTGGTGGTCTTTTGATTTGCCCCACAGCACAATGTTTTACAGCCCAATTATCACAACCAATCTACCCATCATGCTGTCTGACTGTCTGTCTGTATGTATGTATATGTTCATTTTGTTGTAAAAAGTATATTGCCAAATAACTTGAACTAAAAATTTAGTGACAATAAAGGAAAAAAGAAGAGAGTTGTACCTTCCAATGTAGAGGTCTTCGTGCATAAAAACACAAGCAAGAATTGTTACGATGACAATACATAAGGGATTGAACAAAGCAGAAAAGGGAAGGCCTATTCTTGCAACGCACCAGAGAGGCTTGACTGAAGAAAGTTACTGCTCATGCTAAACCCTATAATTAATTAATTGGTTAATTGACATTGTAGTAAGTGTGATACAAATGGACTAATACCTAAGTTTGAGATTTGAGAATTGTATAATAAGTAAGAGTTTGCATAATACTCACTGCAAAGAAGCATGAAGACAGTTGAAAAGGAGAGTTAGAGTTTCCAAACATCCAAGTTCTGTTCAACGAGGACCTGTCCACAACCCGGATTGTAAGGAAGCAATGAGACATATCCATGCCGATCAATGAAAGCTGATCCGGATAGCTTGAACTAACATTAGCCTGTCCATAATGAAATTCAAGACTTAATATATGTTTCGGGCAATATTAATATGTTAGCAACTCAGCATGGAGTAGCTTTTTATGTCATGGCCTCATGGGTAGGTGGCAACTAGCCTTGATTGAATTTTGCTTTCAACACGATCATTATTTGTTGAGTTGCATATCGCATTTGCTAAAATCAAGAATGATGGCCATCACATGATCATCATGTGATGGACTCATGGGCTATCCCGTTAATGAAATTTATTAAGTCCCAAATGAAAATGCAATGAATGAAAGAATGAAATACCTGTAAAATGAGCGAAAGAGACCAGCAAAAACTGCTTCCAAAGAGAAATAAACTGCCTAGAAGCCAAGAATGCAGCAGCTTTGGGCTTTTCAACACTAGTGTTCTCACTATCTTTGCAATGCTGCTTATGCTTCTCTGATTAACCTTTTCTAACCTGAATTGATATTACAATTTGCACATACCATCAACACAATTTTACTATTAACAAAAAATTCAGAAAGTTCAGATCTAATACAGGAATAGGATATCACCGTGGCGTGGAGGAAAATACTAGTACTCTCTAAGCCCTTGAATTGACAGAATTGCCCATACAAATCCTCCCAAATTCCCTCTCAACCTCGTCGGCCAAGGACCCCTCACCTAACCGTCTCAAACCCTTGCTCAAGACCCGACCCATATACTCATCGATTTCGTACCCCGATCTCTTCATCATCCCGTAAATCCTCACCGTTGATTCCCGCCGCCCCGCGCCGATCACCGCCTTCACCAGCGCCAGCACTCCCTTCTTCTCCTCCCGCCGAATTCCGCCGCCGCTGTTCTCCAATTCCTCGATCAACGGATCGATTTCCTCCGCGAGTCCGTTTCGAGCGAGTGCGGCAGCCATCTCGGCGTAGGCGCTGATGTCGGCGGCGCCGTACTCTGTCCGGAGGGCAGCGAACACCCTGGCGGCGATGGCGCACTGATCCTGGCGCAGTAGCTCCGTCGTGGCGGCGGCGAGGTCGGATTTGACGAGGCGGTGGAGGAGGTGCGTGGGGAGATTAGTTGGATCGGTGCGGTAGGCGCGTTTGAGGGATTGGATGGCGTGGATGGCTTCGGTGCTCAGCATTCGGCCTTTGTGGATGGGCGGACGGTTGTCTCTCGGACCGCAGCGGACGGTAGAGAGGCGGCGGAAGTTGGCGAAGCGGACGGCGGGGGAGTTGGGGAAGAGGGTGAAGCGTAGGCAGGGTGTAGTAGAGGCGGCCATTTTTTGGGAGGCGTTTGGTAGTAGGTATGGTGCGGCGGTGGTGGTGGTTGGGTTGGGAGTTTGGATAAAAGGATGAGGGAGGAGATGACTCATCAAGGATTGTTTTATACTCCTTGGGCTTGGACTCATCAAGGATTGTTTTATCCAAATGTAGCAAATTTTATTCTAGCGCACAGAATTCTTAATTTTATGGCATTATTTATTATTAAATTTTAATTTTATTTAATTATAGGTATATAATTGAATTTTGATTAAATATATTTAATTAATTTTAAAATATACTAGTACTATATTTTACATTATAATTTTTCTTTATAATCGTGGACAAGTTTATGGAGTAGAGTATAATGATAAATTAAGGGGCGAATATGATTTAATTAGTTAATTACCCAAAAGCATATATTGGCGAGGATGAAGTGATAGCACCAAATTGGTCATTGCAGTTGAAGCTGAAGAGTGAAGAGGTGGCCATATAGTATTATTATACTATTTTTTTTTTTTTTTTTTTTGGTGTAGCCGCACAAAGAAAAAAGAGAAAAGGTTACAATGAAAAGAAGAAACTGTAAAACAACAGAGCCCGGGGAAAGCCCAAGTCTTCAATAGACACACATCAGCCGCCATGTCCCCAACAACAAAGTCCAGGGAAAGTCCAAGTCTTCAATAGACACACTATGCTAGGCAAGACCATGCAACCTTATTACTTTCACGCATCACATGAACAACAACGCAATTCTGAAAGGAATCTTTCAAATCCAGACGAAGGAGAGTAGCTAGAGGATGAAAGGCATCATATGGCTGAAACAGAAGTTGAATAGCAACCTTTGAATCGGAATAAACACATACTCTAGTCGCGCCCATATCCCGAACAAAGGATAGTCCTGCAACCAATGCTGGCTACCTCTGCAAAGATATTCGTGGCTTGCCTAAGAAAGCCACATCTGCCACCTTTCCACTGCCTGTCGTCCGTGCAAACCACAAATCTGAACCACATTATACTATTATTATGTACTCCTTCATTTTATAAAATAAAATAAATAAATAGATAAATAAAAGACACAAAGCATGGTATAAACTGTTTGTTAGGTTGCGAATTTAAAATAAATAAGGACTTTGTCATAAAACGGACCATCATTCTTGTAGGAATTATATGTGGAGTTGTGGTTGCGTAGGAGCTGATTGTATCTCATTATCATCTGATACTTTCCCAGGCTATTTATTTACTCCCTTCGTTCTCAAATATTTGCTACGGATCCACTGCGCACGAGTCCAATGCACATTTTGAATTATTAATAACTCAAGTTCGGTAATGTAAAAATTCTAAAAGTTCGATATTTAAAAACTACACGACGAGACGAATCTAACAAGATCCTACTTGACTATGTTTTATCTTGTGTAACTATATTAAAATTTTGAATCAAAGTTACTCAATGAATAGTAACAACTATGCAAATGTTACAACTATTTCCAAACGGAGGGAGTACTAATAATAGCAAAAAATTGTTAAATTCGTTTAATTATCTAATTCTATTCTATAGTAGTATCGTTTTTTGGGGGTTATAATATCAATTTAATAACATAAGTTAATATAGGCCTTGTTTGGAAATTAATTGTTACCTGTTAACTGATTATGTGAGTAATTTGAGTAATAAATTAGTTAAAATTAGTTGTTTGGCAGTTTTGTGGTAAATTTTTTTGCCTAAAATAAGTTAATTCCAAAATGCTGCTATTTGCAACGGTTTCAAAAGAGCTGATTGAGCACTATTTTTAGTTATTTTGTCTTTTTAAATAAGCTAATTTATATTAAATTGACTAGAATAAACTAATTTCATTTAGCTTATTTGCCAAACAGGCCATAATAAATCAAAAACTTTCCAATATTGAACCTACAATGAGTATGTTTAATTTTACTTCCTTTCAAGTGAAAAGAATCAAAACATAATAAAACAGTAAATTAAACAGCAGAATACAAATTGCTGTGATATTATTAAAATTTCCTAAGCTAGTAGTAGTACATTCGAAATATTTTTTTTTAAAAAAAAAAAAAAAAGCAAAGTGTAGTTTTTTCGATGGAGAGGGAGTACAAAACCTACACGATATCCACAAACACACAACATGACAGTATTTAAGAACAGACTTTTTACTCTCCATCACTAAATTATACTACTCCATATCAGTAGTATATTTGACGTTCCAAAACCAACCCCAAAACTCAATTATGACAGCACCATCCAAGTTGAACACGATTTAGTTAGTAATTAATACCAATTTGTCCGGTTACGCCCTAAATCGTGTCCCAATGAAACTCCAATCTCAGACGTCTGATGAAACTCCAAGAGCAGGTGGATGTGGATCCTCCAAATCAACCGACGACAAAAGGAGGGGCTCTTCCAAATCAGTAATAATAATAATGCAACTGGAAACTTGTGATGAAACTTGATCACTCTTCAATTGGCTCGTGTCTTCTTCAAACATCTCTTGATTATTGTCCCTTGACTTCCCCCATAGCACAATGTACAGCCCAATTATCACCACCAATCCACCCATCATGCTGTATGCAAAATTAGCATCATACAAAATGAATCAACTCAGATTGATTGAACACTTCGGTATCCAATAATAAAAAGGAATATGCATTGCATATTTTGTGGAATCATTATTAGTTGATGAGTGGAGATCATCGAGTTGTTGTACCTCCCAGTGTAAAGCTCTTCGTGCATAAAAATGCAAGCAAAAACGGTGACAATGACAGTGCAAAGAGGATTGAACAAAGCAGCAAACAGAGGGCCTCTCCTTGTGGTGCACCATGCTTGACCATAGAAAGTTACTGCTGATGCAAAACCCTGTGTACAAAATTGTATCACATCATTAAGTTACATTGAAATAGTAGTACTTACTAAAGATTTGTGTTCGTTCTCTACTACTACTACTACTACAATTCCTAGCCTAAAGGTTTGTGAAACTCACAGCAAAGAAGCATGAAAAGACTTGGAAAGGGGAACTCAATTTCCACGCATCCATATCCGGCTCAGCGAGGAAAGCCCAGGTCCCCGATTGTATAGCTGCCATAAGGCACATCCACGCCGTCAAACACAGATGATCAGGATACTGTGCACTAGCCTGAACCTGTGCACATCCACGTACGACTGAATTAATGGTGTGTTCAAAAAGTTGAAGGCTGTTATTTGACAACAAATGTGTAAACTCAACTAACAACTTATTAGGTGCATATAATAAATTAAAGGTAAGTTTTTTTACCTGTAAAATGAGCCAAAAAGACCAGCAAAAAGCGCTTCCAAAAAGGAACAAACAGCCCACGAACCAAGTGTCCGATAAATCTGTGGAATGACTGGATGATCCCACATTGAGTAGCTTTGGGCCTTTGAGTAGTGCCATTGCAGCGGCACCACCCACACAGAATACTGTCCCAAGTATTTTTGCAACGCTTCTTATGCTTCTCAAATTCACCTTCTCCAACCTTATAAACATTTAGTATAATATTGTTAAACTGTTGAGATTACACACTTAGAATAAACTCAGATCTGATGAATATAATACTTTAAAAGACAGATAAATTACCCAAAGGTGTAAGCCAGGATGAAGGTGATGGCAGGCACCAAGTTGGTCAATGCACTAGCCACTGAAGAAGAGGCCAAGTATAGCCCTTCATAGTACATATTCTGGTTCACTGTCACTCTGCACACAGGTTAACATACAGATATTACTACAAAAAAAAAACCAACTGGACTCCAAATTAATTATTTGCAAAAAATAAAAGGTTACTTGAACACATAAAAGGTCAATAAATTAACAATGTAACAAAGCCGTAAATATTACTTTTGGTTCGTCTTCAACAAATTTTTTTGTGATTTTTTTTTCCTTGGTTTTTTTTTTTTGGCCAATTTCTGCATCAATGTATGTAAACACTTCTTTTTGTACTTGCCCAATAAAAGAGAGCAAAGATATCATCCACAAGCTCTTCCATCCCAAACCACTATCCTTTTTCCCACACCTGCCCAAGAAGACAAAAACAAATTCAATTCAGTTCCATAAAAAATAAACATCAAATCAGTCCAAATTCCCACATTATGGCATTAATTATATAAAGGGAAATTCATAGAACGGCCGATTTGAATAGATTATTTCAAAGCATCAATAAATATATTCAAAATTAAACATAGTCGACACTAAAATCTTCTGCTTAAAAAACAAACAATTTCCGATTATGCTGGGCCGCATAAGTGTTGTCGTACTCGTATATATATCTAAAAGAAAAGAACAAGAACAAAAGCTAAAAAGGCAACAAATCGACAGACCTGGAGAAAAAGGCAAGGGGAGCAATAAGCAAGAAGGCAAAGCACTGTCTATAGAAAACAAAAACCCTAGAACTCATGTTGTCCAGGAGGACTGCCCTGCCTGAAAGTGCAATTCCTGAATACAGAAACTGGCACCCCACCATCACCAAAACGGGTTTGTATTCTTCCAAACCCATTCTTAGTTTTTTTTGAGGCTAGGGTTTTAAATTTGTTGTGGCTTATTATGGCCTTCTGTGGGTGCTTATTTGTTGCTGGATTCTTGGAAAGAAAAGCCCCCCTTTTATATGCCTGACCTCGTACGGAATGATGAAATGATTAGCAGTGGCAGAGGAGTGGGTCTGGTGGAGCAACCAAATTGATTGGTTGGAGACAGCTGCCGATGGCAACGGTGCAGATTAGATTGTAATCTTGTGATGGTCTGGCACTGACGTGGATCAGAGTTGGATACCGCTCTCTTTTTTTTTTTTTTTTTTCTCCCAGGCCTTGTTTGCATTTTTTCATCATGGTATGGTATAGTATGAGAATATTCTCAAATAATGAATAAATAAATTTTGTCAATTAATACGTATAGAAGACGTATCCAAACATCCAACAATTATTGCATAACTAATACCTCCGTCTCAATTCAATTGTTACATTCCCCTCCGACACGCTTGTCGATATATATTTTTAACGATTTATAACTTAAATTATGTATAATAAAAACTTATAAAAAGTTTATTGTCTAAAACTACTAGATTTGACGAATCTAACAAGATCTCACATGACTATATTTTTCCTTACATAACTATGATAAAAATTTAAATCAAAGTTAAAAAATGAATAGTGTTAAAAATTCCAACGTAACATTTATATCAAGACGGAGGAAGTATCTCAATCATTAACATGGTATCAAAACTATGATGCTGATAGCGGCGTGTCTTGTGATTCGTTAAAGCAATTATGGAGGGGAAGATATGTTTTTTAAGTTGGGGGGATGAAATAAATTAGAATGAAAAGGATTTAACTTTTAAGGAAGCAATTAAAGTGAAAATACTGAAATTAAAATGGTGAGAGAATTTATTATTGTAGTGAGGTGTGTTCGCGTAGGAGCTGACTGTATAATCACGTGGAGGGATAATGCGATTGCCATAATAATGATATGAAATATGGGAGTATGATATTGATATGTAACGCCTATTCTCCCTCACTCAAATGAATCACATAATAATAATATGACACCTTTTCTAGTTTTATTTTGATGATTCTATCTTTTTTCATATATATGTGTACCATTTTTATCCTACCACAGTTTCATTCCCGTTATTACGGTTATAATATCAACTTGCTTTCATATGGTGTCATTCCGTTACGGGTACCAACAATGTCGATAGTGGTTGGGCAATTTAATTTTCTACCCGCACCCGAACCACTAAACCCAACCCGACACCCCCGAGGTGTGGTGCACCCAAAAATCATGATGGCCGTTGCAATTTTGCGCCGCCTGGACTGTTTGGACTTGGATTTAAAAAATTGAATACAAATCAAAAAGCGGAAGTAAAACTAATATTCTTTTAAGAAAAAGATAATAGTTGCGATTCATGTCTGAATAACTAAACATTTTAAAAAGAAACGCCTGTAGAATAGAAGTACAATATGAGTATATATGTTAAAATATAAATCCATCGACCCTTATATCGGAAATTCATACTACAAAGGTATAAATATAAAAGAATTGTTAATGTATATACAAGATAGATAAATGTACACCAAAAATGTTCAAAAAAAAAATTAAGTATAATCTTTGAAATAAAAAAAATATATAAATAATATCAGCATAAAACAAGTTCTTTTTATTTATATATTACAATAATATATGTATGTGAAAAAATACATATAAGAATTAGAAGAAGAAGAAGAAAATATTGTATTTTGCAAAACATGGGTGAACTAGTGTTTAAAAAGATGGGCCAAGTAGAAGTGTTTCAAAACATGGGCATAGTGAAATTTTAATGCAGAGCACTTTATTTGGGATGAGGTGTATTGTGAGCAATAGGTCCATTGATATTTGGGATAAGCTTGTAGTGTAGCCCAGCTCACCATATAGTATAGAATAGGATCGGAACATATCTGAACTCTTGGTCCAGGCTGGCTTCTTAATTAACTGAAGAATTCTAGGGAAAATTAGAGTGGGGGACCCCTCCAAAACTACCCTTTGGGTCAAGGACCCCTCTTTGAAGGTATTACACTTAGGGACTCTTGTAAATAGTTAATTAATAATATTTTTAATCCACTAAATTAATTAATCTAACAGAAAAAGACAAAAATACCCTCAACTCGGAAAATAAAAACGTGGTAACCTATGAGTACTTAGATGGTAATCAATAAAAGCCAAACGTGGTAACATTCAGACTTAGAACGTGGTAATATGATGGGTAAAATATTGTAAACATATAACTTAGAACGTGGTAGCATTATGGTAAATTATATGTTGCTTGGCATGAAACAAAGTGCACGGTCTATTGGACGGTGTTTTAGACCGTCCCTTAACCGCCTAGAACATTCTGCCAATTCAGTCTTCACGGGACAACCTCAGGACGGGCAGCGTCACCATCCATGGTAAATAGTCAAGTACTGACTTGGTAACTAATAAATGCAAAAGCAGTAATTTGTATATGTATAGAGTGGTAAACTACAAAGGAAAAATGTGGTAAACAAGAAAGGAAAATTATTCTGGAGTTTTGGACAAAACCGAACCGTCCACGTAATTCACAATGTGGTAAATGTGTAGTAATATATATGGTAAATAGTTATACCCCAATGTGGTAAACGTGTAGTCATGTATATGGTAAAGAATTATACTCCAATGTGGTAATTGTGTAGTCATGTCTATGGTAAAGAATTATACTCCAGCGTGGTAAATGTGTACTCATATATATGGTAAAGAATTATGCCCCATTGTGGTAAATGTGTAGTCATATACTCTTTCCGTAATCAAAAGATTCTAACATTTATGGATCTCACACAATCCAATACACAATTTAAACAATTAATATATTGAATTATATAAAAGTAAAAATTATAAAAATTTAATATTCTAAAATTATGTGATTAGACGAATCTAACAATATATCACTTCACTATATTTTATCTTATATTACTATGTCAAAAAGTCGAAATAAAGTAATCCAATTAATAATTGATACTATGCAAATGTTAAAATCTTTGAATTACGGAGGAAGTATATGGCAAAAAATTATACTCCAATATGGTAAAATTTTTGTGCTTTTACATGGTAGTGTATTACTGTGTATTGGGGTACGATGTTGGGCAAATATGGTAAATTTATGGTGTACGGTGTGTAAGGGATTATACGGTAAGTAGTCAAATAAAATCACGGTAACCATATAGTAGCCATATAGTATGCCTCATATAATAGTTGTGGCAAAATACTTAGCAGACACATGGTAAGTTGTTTAATGTTTAGGGTCCCAACCCAATGTCGTATTATTAAATGTTGCGGGCAGCATCAATCGAACGACTGGGGTTCGCTGACATTTATGTGGTACCATATAGGTTTAAACGTGAATATGTCAATGATGTACACTAAGCCATGAATTGTTACACCATTTATGTGGTAAGCTGAGTATACTATTGTGGTAAAGTTGGAATCCTACATGTGGTAATTGTTACACCATTAGGGTTTAGGGGTTTTAAGATTGTGGGTTTATGGTTTTTTAAGGGTTTAGGGTTTTTATGTGGTAAGAGGGACATGTTATTATTGTAAACCTGGCTTCGTACATGTAGTAAGGTTTTTACCCCGTTGTGGTAACTTTTCAAAACGAACGTGGTAAATCATATACACTATCCCGTTGTAGGGTTTAGGATTTTTAAGCTTGTATGGCTTAGGGTTTCGAAGATTGTAGGGTTTAGGGTTTTTAAGATTGTAAGGTTTGGGGTTATAAAGAATTGTGTGGTAAGTAATACAAAAAGATTGTGGCAATCTTATCCAATATTTATGGTATGCTATGTAGTATATATGTGGTAAACTATATTAACGGGCGTGGTAAATTTATTCATTCGAGGGTTTAGGGTTCAAAATTGAAGTCATTATTATGTCTAAATTAGTTATGTATTTTCATATTATCACAATTCATTAAAATTATGACCAGAAGTACGAAGATCATGAATCCAAATGAATGTATGTACTTGAATTAAGCATATATGTTCACATCTCACATAATACCTTCATTAAGAGAATTATCTAAGTACTCATAATAAAGTTCCAAATGTGTAGTTAACTATCAATATTTGCATCCAATCATATCTTACATCGTAATGGTGACTACTACCATTATAAGTACTTCCTTAATACTTATAGTGAACGTCACTTCGAACTCGTTCTTATTTTCGAATATTGGTTCATTAAATTCTTCGGTTTTGATTCAACGTTCATAGATTTTATATATTTTTTTTCAAGCTTTATTCTCTCGTGGTAAGCTCTTGTTTGAGTTGTTGCGCTGGTTTTATTGATACCACTATATCGTAATGTAAAAATGTATATGTTGAAACGTGGTAACCAAACTTCAACAATGTAGTAATTGCGCACAAATAATGATGGTAAAGATTTCCCAACCTTGGTAACGCATACAAGATGGGTTTGGTAAATATTTAACGGAAAGGTTATGGGGGTGGATGACGGTCGTTTGGACGGTTCCTTGATAGTGTACTGTCCACTAGCCATCCCGAATTATACTTTGATGTGGTATATTTTATATGGTAAAGAATGATAGTCCATTATTCCCACTGTGAGTACTTTTGTTTATGTTACCGCCCTTCCAATATATAGAGATTAGCACGCGAAAATTAGGTCATTTACCACATTTTTACTTAATGTTTACCATAT
Organism: Hygrophila difformis; assembly: GCA_030278955.1. Taxonomy (NCBI): domain Eukaryota; kingdom Viridiplantae; phylum Streptophyta; class Magnoliopsida; order Lamiales; family Acanthaceae; genus Hygrophila; species Hygrophila difformis. Next base: position 10,472,295 of record JAOANR010000006.1, read on the forward strand.
ATAAAATTGAGTTTTACAGATCCACCAATATGGTTTACTATGATCTACTTATATGGTTTACCACGAATATACCCTAACTCTTAGCATGTACTGCAAAGATAACTTACCATACACCTGACAAATGGTTTACCAACCCATGCATTGTGAATTACAATTTTAGTCGCTTATTCTTTACCATGTTTAGTGCATGATTTTACCATGGATCATACAATAGGAATGCATAGCGGACGCTTATGAGGACGACTGTCACACACCGTTTACATACCGTCCGGCTGTCACACACCATTTCCAGGACCGTCCCACACCCACGGCCTACATCAGTGTAGTTCGGACGGTCTTTGGACGGCCGTCTGATTTCTCTTAGGACCGTGCACTATAATTAGTGTTTTTCTGACTTAGATATGTTGTTTACCACTCATAGTGTTGGGTTTTACCGGATCTTTCTATATCGTTACTAGATTACTAACTTGCCCTACTAATTTTATGACATATATACATTTTTTAAAATTTTACCACGTTGATCACAAACTTTACCAAGCACAGCATATATGGTTTACCATCCCTAATATGCTTGGTTTTTACCACATATTTCTATACATGTTTACCACGTTGGTGTTAAAACTTTACCAGGCTGCCCACAAACTATACCATGCAAGGATTATAAGTTTTACCAAATTCATACATAATGATTTACAAAATAACTCATCAAGTTCGAAACTGCTCTATAGAAACTACTCTATCGTTCTCCCCAAACCAATCGTTCCCCTTCTGCCATTATTTTTTACCAAAAACAGTGTTGGGGTTTACCATATTATTGCTATATCTTTTACCAATAACAGTGTTGGGGTTTACTATGTTACACTATATTATTTACCATCAACCATATTTGGTTTTACCATATTTTACTTATAGCGTTTACCACGCTAAATGTGGGATTTTACCATGTTCAACTTATATCTTTTACCACACACAATATACCATTTTACCAGTTCATTTCAGTGAGTGAATGACGATTTCATGGACCTTTTTTTTAGACCGTCCCTCTGGCCGTCCCCCATACGAGTTTCAGAAAATCATATGAAATTTACCACATTTCAATCATTTATTTTACCACATTATACGATGACAATTATCACAACTAATAATAACACTTTACCACAGTTTGAAAAACAATTATTACCAATATATATCATAACAAAAATCACCCTGACAGCACCAACATAGAAAAACAACATAATATCACTAAACAAAAGCCACACAGGGTAAGCATACACATGCCATAATCCAAATAAAATGTATTCAAAATACCAAACATCTAAATGTACTACACAAAGACTTCAATACACATACAATTCAAGGTTTTGAAATTAACATCAAGCCATTTTCATCGGTTATAAGTGAGTACGCATAGTACGCTCTCAATCCCATTCCTCTTGACATCGCCATAATCCTCTCTGTCTTACCGACCACTGGATCTCCACCTCTTCCACAATATCCCGTAGATACTTTACATAACAGTGCAGAGCTTGCACTTTCTACTCAACACCTGTCCATACATACATGAAACAATCATTCCACATTTGTTCGAAATTATATACTAACCTACACACATATTCTTTCAAACCTTTCTCACTAATCCATTATCAAACATTTGCTTATGCCACTCAAGCTCTTGCATTCTACAACCAAATTAACTAAAACAATTATGTTGATCAATTATCACGACAATGCATCCCAATTTTGAGTCATCTAAACCAACATAACCATTATATCATTACATCAAACCCATTATACACAAATTACATTCACAAACCTAATTCCAACATTCAAATTCACTTTCCCCATACAATTCCATAACAAAGAATTCAACAATTCACACGGACTTCACTTAAAATTATAAACAACATAATAAACTAACCATTCAACATTTATTCTAACAATCATTGCATTTTACAACTAAAATATTCAAAGCACAACTATTGATCAATTACGACACAACTGTATTCCAAAATTGAGATTTCTAAACCAACATGACCTTTCAATCATTTTATCAAACACCTTATGTGCTCATTAAATTCAAACACTTATTCACAACTTTCCAAAATCACTTTTCCCCTCCAATTCTATAAACCAATAATAATTTAAACAATTCCCACAAACTTCAAATCAACTTTCAATTTACCTGCAGAAGCTTCGTCCACCACTTGCTCTTGATCGTTCCTCATCTTCTTTGGTGCCATTTTTGCTTCAAATGTAGGATTTTAACAAACCCTCTTCCTTTTTCTGCTCAGTTCTTCCTTTTTGATTTCCCCACAAATATTTTGCTTTGGAATGCAACCTTCGATCTCCACTTCTTCCTCCTCTTGCGTTTCTCTCGGCGACGATGTGTGTGTTCTTTGTTCCTTCCGTGGTGTCTGTCCAATTAAACCCCGATGTTTATATTCTAATTAGATTAGGGAAATTGGGGGTCCTAGATAGGAAGTCAAAATTGTGTGTAGGGCTCAAAGGATAATATTTTTGGGAAGGGTCTTTTATAATTGGAAACAAAATCAAAGGGGTCCTTGACCTTAATTTTCCCAGAATTCTAACATGATGAGCTAGGCTGTCCTCCAGACCAGACATCAGCCCAGACCTCATATGTTGATCGTCCAAGATGCTGCCCTTGCTTGGCAGTCCTCATCGAGATGCTGCTGAGTTGGCTGCCGCTGCTTTATTTTCCCAGGATTCGCTGGCCGCCTACTTGGCTGCTGTAGGTTTTGTGGCTCGACCTGCATACTAAATTAGTAGTTTGTTATTATATGCTCAATATCAATGCTGAGATGACTATGTCTATATAGTTGACTACTTTAGTTAGTTGCTGATCAATAATATCACTACAAGAAAAATCCATTTTAGCGACCGAAAAATTCGGTCGCTAAACCCCAAAATTCGGTTGCTAACAGATTTAGCGACCGAATTCGCGACCGAAAATTTTCGGTCGGTAAAACCTTGGTTGGAAAATTTCCAGCGACGCGAAAAAATTTCGGTCGAAAGTTTGCGACCGAATTAGCGACCGCACTTTTCGGTAGCTAAAATTCGCGACCGAATCAGCGACCGAACATTCGGTCTTTAAAAAAGTCAACATTTTTTATTTTTTTAAATTTTGATATTCGCGACCGAATTGGCGACGGGAATATTCGGTCGCTAATATTCGCGACCGAATTAGCGACCGAATTTTCGGAAGCCAAAAATCCCAAACAAGAGTAAAATGTTGACACCGTAAGGGCTCGAACCCACAACCACACCACCACCAACCCTCATCTTAACCATCTTGCTACCTCTACTGGTAGCTAATGATATTGCGCCACATGTTATATATATTTTGATCTCCAATCCAAGTTTTTGCTGAAGTCCAGTTTCGAACCCGGGTGGACAGATACTCCACCTCGCGCGTGTACCGCTCGGATACTCGTAAATACATGTCTTCATATGGAATGAGTTTATATATATATAGTTAAAGTAATAATTAAATAAAAAGTTAAATTCTAAAATCAAAGTAATTAAGTAAAATAATAAAAGCATTCAAACACTAAAAATAAAATTTCATAATAATATAAGATTAATTAAAAATAATAAATTAAATTCAGAAATTAAATTAATAAAACTATAAAATATGATTGAAAATAGAGGTAACTAAATAAAATAATACAATTAAATTTAAATTATAACTAATTAAATAAATAATTATTTATTATACTGATTAAATATAAATTAAATAAAAGTAGAATGCACTAATTAAATAAAATTAAAAGTTAATGTAAAGATATGCAAAAAAGGAATTAATATTAATGAAAACTATAAGTAGTTTATTTAATAAAATTAAATTAATATAATGTAAAATAAATAATAAATTAAATAAATATTTATTATTAATAAAAATATAATTTAATAATGATATTATAAAATAAACGAAAAATAAATAAAATAATTAAAAGAAATAACATTAATGTAATTTAATAATTCTATTATAAAATAAATAAAATAATTAAAAGAAATAACATTCAAAAATTAAATTATATTAAAAAATATTTAATAAAAAAATAATAAAGAAAACTAAAAATAAAATAATAGGGAAAAAAATTAGCGACCGCAAATTCGGTCGGTAATTCGGTCGCTAATTGTAGCAACAGAATTTTCGGTCGGTAAATCGGTCGATAAATTATATTTTTTATACAAATAATAACAAATAAAAAAAATTGGGAGAAAAAAACTTGCGACCAAAAGTTCGGTCGGTAATTCGGTCGCTAATCGGGATCGATTTCATATCGGTCGCTATTTCGGTCGCAAATTTGCGACAGAAAAAATGCGGTCGCTAATTCGGTCGGTAATTACCAACTGAAAATTCGGTCGCTATTTCGGTCGCTAACAGCGACGGAATTTGTTCGGTCGGTAATTGCGGTCGCTAAATGAGTTTTTTCTTGTAGTGATATACTACTACTAATTTTATTGAGTTGATATATACTCCCTCCGTCTCATTATTACAAACATGTGGTTACTGTTGGGTACGGGAATTAAGATAAAGTTGATTTGTAAATATATGATGAGGTCCACATAGATGTTGGAGGGGAAAATTATTTCTATATTTATAGAAAGAAGACATTTGTAATGGGATATCAAAAATAATAAGTAGGACATTTGTAATAGGACGAAGTGAGTATTACTTATCACACCACTCGTAAGTTAAGTCGTAACCACATGGAGTATATATATATATATATATATATATATATAGTATTAGATATCATCTAAAATTGGGCAGGACATGAATAAAGTTTTTCAAGGGAATGCATGTTTGTTCCATCCACTTACATACAAAACACAGATCAGTAATATGTACTCCTATATCCTATAAGTATATCCCAAAGGTCCAAGTACATTATCTTTGTGCAAATAATAATTCTGAGAGTCGGCCTCGATCGATTGCTCGGCGGGGCCATCAAAGACGACGTATGTGTCAGACGATGTACAGTATTAATAATTAATACTACTACTACTACTTCTACTACATGGAATGGAATGAATATTTAAATAAACCTACAAAGATTATTGTGAACCACAAGTTTTTCAATCTCTACTAGTACTACTAATAAACAAAACCAAAATGCTAATGTATATACTACTGGCTACTACACTAGTAGTACGTGACATATATTAATGGTCGTCCATGTGTGGATAGTGAAATGTGAGGTGGTGAATTGAATGAGGCACACGTGCGTTGCCTGCCAAGATTCTTGATTGGTACAACTATATTTTAATTATATGTCACCATTCGATCCCATCTTACCCAATGCAAACCAAATATATGTGGCTGTCCTGTCCTGTCCTGTCAGTTCTTACAGTCGGCCCGCTTCCACTTCAGCTCTCACATTCTCTAATAAACTCTAAATTATTCATCCTAATTTTCAAATACTAATATACTACTAGTATTATAAGCTGACTAGAGCTGTAAACGAGCCGAACCGAACCGAGCTTCAAGTGTTTGAGCTCTGTTCGTTAAGCTTAACGAACGAACACGAACCGAGCCAAAAATCTTAACGAGCCAATTTTCATGTTTGAGCTCTGTTCGTTTAACCTTACGAACGAGCTAATAACGAACGAACACGAGTCTAGTCGAGCTCAGTTAACGAACCATTTATTTTATTAATAAATTTATTTATTTTAGAATTACATTAGGTGTGAAAATGTAATGTATATTGTAATATAATTTATGAGAGAAATGTGAAATTAACAAAAATGAAAAATGGAAAGAACAACTAGATAAAATATTTATTTTTTATAATATATATTCCATTAAAAAAGAATTCCGAACTGTTCGCGAACTTAACGAACGAACACACAAACCAAATTATGTGTTTGAGCTCGGTTCGTTTAACTTACCGAACGAGCTGTTAACGAACGAACACGTGTCGAAACGAGCTCAGTTCACGAACTGTTTGTTCTATTTACAGCTCTAAAGCTGAGCTATATAGACTGCCTCTGCCTGCATTGACTTGTGTTTCTCATCGTCTCTGAATTAATTAAATTGCTTCAACTATATATGGGAATTATATTCCTGCAGTGATTCCTGTCCCAATTAATTTAATTTAATATTACGAAATTATAACATGGTTTCAATAATTGATCAGTTAATTATACGTCTAATGGGTATGAACTTTGAAGAATTCAACTTTAAGCCGAATTGTGTGGGTTGTGATATTATCATGCCAAACTTTTTATCAACGTTTTGGCACGTACACATTAACCACTTGATGTGGCCAACATGCTCAACATGCGGGGAAGCTAATAAATTCAGTAAATCTAAATGGATAAATGATCCAAAAATATCTATTGCATAAATCGTTGGCCACGCAAGGCAAAACAGCTAAAATGTATCGGGAAAAAAAGAAAAGAAAAAAAAAAAAGAAGAAGAAGCAGCAGAAATGCATGATAAGATGGGCTATGCTAAAAATTTGATTTCCAATATTGTAAGTTAAAAACTTGATCATTCAGTCAAACTATAATCTCTTACATTATTAAATTAATTAAAGAAATATAATAGTGCAAAGTAATAAACCGGAAAGGTCGTCATGGTTAATTTAACGGCGAAATAATATAGTATTTACATAAATTTATTTGGAAAGTTAGCCATTCAATTTCATTAACTATTTACTAGTATTATCCACAAAGTTGTAAATTTACTAACTGGATGTTTGGGAGTTAGGGGATCTGCTAGCGGATAGTGGATTCGGAGAGAACTGTGCGAGAATCTGCTCTTCCAATCTGTTATATGTTAATGGATCTGCTCGCTCCCAAACATCCCCTAAATAACATTGTTCGTAAGAAGTTTATACTTCCTTTCATATATAGTTTAAAACCAAGTTACATGCTGGGTTCAAATCTCTCTTAGAAATGGGCATTTAGTTGCCTCAGCTTAAAACTTATGAGGAAACCTTAATTTATCACCCAATATAATTTTTTTTTTACCAAACTCAACCAATTAGTTGGAGCGATGTATGTATTAACTCAAAACTATTCAAATTTCAAACAATATTTACTACTTTCTCTATGTTCTTTTATTTTATTTATAGTAGTAATATATAAGTTGATCTTTGAAGGGTTGTTACGAGCGGGAGTATAAACAACCTTCAGAATACTTTGTTATTATAGAATCCCCGCCCAGAAATTAATACCATGGAGCTCTAATTAAGTTAAATCAATCTCTGATGTTATTTTATATTGGCAACCACATAATTATTCAGTCCAACTGAACAGAGATATGCTACATAATGCGATCTTAATAAATTAAATACTACCTAATTTTGTAGTAGTATAATTTAAATGAACATGTACTACAACGTATGATTCGAATCAGCGGCGGATCCAGAAACTTTTATTTGGTAGGTCAAATATATATCAAGAAGAGTGAGCAGCTAACGGAAAAAAATGTATTCAATTAAAATTTTGTTACAATATTTAAACTTATAAAAATCGGTATATTTAGAAAATTCATGGACTGCCCGTAGAGTTTGTTGACTTTGTATCACTACAAGAATTTTGTGGGTAGGTGACGAAATCCACTCTAGGCGAAGAAATCCGGCAGACGACAAAGTTTTAGGTGACGACTTCAATAAAAATTTCATCGCAAATTCATCGTCTTGCCGCGAATTTCTTGTAGAATCATTAAAATTAATGGAGTCTAAGTCATTATGGTGTTGTTAAGACCTTTTAAATGCACCTCAAAATTTTTAAAGACTTGGCTCTTTATTTTTATTTTTTTGGGGTAAACATTGACACTCATATGTCGGCAAAGGTGTGTGGGAGCTCAAATCACACAGATTACAAAGAGGGATAAAGGGGAGGACATGATCATAAGGTTGGAAGTCGGGGATATAACCACTAGGTCAAGTTCTCATTCCTCTCTTTATTAAATAGATCTCCATTGGAGTTATGAAATCCTTAAAATTTACACATTTATAATTAATAAAAACAACCAATATGCTATTAAACTCAATTCAAATTACTCAACATTTATTCTAAAATTACAACTTAATTTCTAGTTATATCAAAATATTGGTATTAATATTTTATTTTTTATTTTTTTTGGTGGGTCAATTGACCCAACTTTAACATTAATAGAATACGCCAATGATTTGAATTGTGCAGTGCAGACATGAAACAGTAATTTCCTTTGTCTGTGCATAATAATCCAACAAAAAGTTTGGCAGCAATCATCAACGACAATGGGCACTGTTCAAGTTTCACCCCTATCACCCTAAGCCCGGAAATCAAGCTACAAGTAATAAGCCATATACTACACGTTATACTATTAATTTGTGCTTTGAGTTTTATCATTTAAGATTTTAAAATTTATTTATTTTCTAGTAATAAGAATATCTACGTTCTTATCATCACTTTACTACGTACTATACTAGAAAAATTCTTTATTGGGACATCTCAAAAAACATTGTTAAAAGCATCATTAACTACTTTAAGTTATGACACTCTTTTTTTTTTTTTTCACATACTTCTATTTTAGTAATACCAAAGCATCACTAAGTGCCTCGTTTTTCCATTGTTTTTGTCTACAAATAAAATATTTTAGTTGCCGAATCTGGTATTTTCATTATTGGAAGCTAATCTTCTTTTTTTTTTTCCCCTTGTAGTGTTGGTTGACTATATATATTTAATTTGAATTCTTAAAATAACATTATATATAATATTATGATGAATTGAAAAGCGGCAATGAGAATTTATATATTGTTGTTAAGAGAATTCAACAAGAGCTTAAAGAATTTAAACAGTGTGGAAGGAAGTAACGCTGTAGAAAAGATAAATGTCGAGCACATGCACCTTTCTTTCTGCATCAACATGTCATCCATCCCTTGATATGTGCACAAAGATTTGTTCTTATATACGACTGTCACTCAACTCAATAGATTACAAATGTTAAGCCTACACATGCACCGATGAGAGTGGACTAATAATTGTAATAATCTTTTTGTCCACAATAATAATAATAATAATAATAATAATAATAATAATAATAATAATAATAATCCCCAACTGAATTTTCAAATTCAAGATTCTCCTTTAGGGTTTTGAAAAACCTTCATGTGCCACCATGTGCTGTGTCTCCCTCCCATTGGCCCACCACCACCCCTTTGCTTCTTTTTTCAACTTAAATAAATTGCCTCCTTCTGTCCACCTTTTTCTACTTCTCATTCATCTCCTACCAGCTTGCAGTTTCCCTGAATTTTCTTGCGGGCAATCCGCCATTATTTGTCTGGATCCAGTTACATAATTTCTGCACCTTCTTGTGCAGCTCAAGTTACATCTTGGGTTCCCCGTATTCTTCAATGAAAGACAGGTATGTAAGTTTAAGCCTTGATTCAACAGTTGTTTAAAGTTTAACCCATTATTGTTTGTTTTTTTTTTTTTTAATTAGTATAATTCCATTGTAGTTTTACGTTTTGTTTAATTTGGGTATGTTGGTTGGAACCCCAATCACTCTTGGTTGAAATTCGAGGTGAGTTTAATTCCAATAATGAGGATTAACGAATTGAGGCGATGGAGACCTAAATACACAATTGAAATGCTAAGTCATGTGCCACAAGTTTTCAACTTTTTTTTTTTTTCGTTGGTAATTATATTCATTGGCTTTTAATTTGCCTTTTTCCTTGTATCCCATTTAAGTGTTACTCATCAACTTTCTCCCCACAGGACAATGCACAATTCCTCAGCATTGATGAGACAAGAATTCCTCAATAAATGGCTCAAGGGTCTCCAAACATTCGCCGAATTCAAGGACCAAATGACCATTTTGGAAAGAAAACAAGCCATAAAATTGTCAGCAGACGTGGCCATTGCTTCCACCAGAAAAGCTGCCACCCACTGGAGCCGGGCCACGATGGCTGGTGCAGCCACAATGGCCGGCGGCGCCACCGTCGTAGAACAAATCACAGGTCCCCAAGAGACCAACAAAGTCTTGACTGTTAAATGCAAAAACAAGAACCTGCAAAGAGCCCACAGCATTAGGAAGAAGGCCAAGAAGAAGGGAAGAAGTAGAGCTGTACCTCCCAGGATGAAATCGGTTTCAATTGCCAAGAAACTGGCGAAGAACAGAACCCGTGTGCTTAAAGGGCTTGTACCCGGTGGAAATGAGATGGATGGAGTTTGTCTGATAAAAGAAACCCTAGATTATATTGCTTCACTTAAAGTTCAGGTGGATGTAATGAGACATGTGGCTGCCACCGCCGCTGTCGCCACCGCCGCCATCACCGTTGGGGGTTTGCACAATCAAGAAAGGTCGTAATGATTTATTCAACTTTAATTGGGTTTTTGTTAAAATGTTTGATATCTAAGGTACTTACACATACCCAAATTATCCAAATTTAGCTCCTGATTGCGCATACCCTTTTGGCGATAGTCCACTTACCAACTATCCAAACTATTACATTCATATATATTTTAGTTACTTCTTTTATTTTTCTTCTCTTTTCTTTTTTTTTTTGTTGTTGATAATTTGTGTTTTTTGAGATGCAATGCAAAAATATGAGTAAGTCCATGTACATATATATGCAGATATTATTAATATTTTGTAAGTTGATGTGGGTATATATACCAATGTACCATATATACTAAATAAATTTGGCTGAATGTTGTGGTTTTGCAGCTGGCTGCATTGATTGAATTTGTGGCAAGATATTTATTGAAATTAATTTATTTGCATTTGAAGAGAGAGAGAGAGAGAATTATCGAGGCAAAACTGAATTAGATCTATTGTTGTTGTTGGTTATTGTTATAATTAACTTATTATTGCATGTTTCAAAAGTGCCAAACTAACCGAGAAACATTTTATGTTTTTATGGAATTTAGCGGGGTGTATTTAATCAAAGCTCTGATGGAATTTTTTGTATTTCTAAAGTTGGGGTGTATTCAATATAGATTTTAGAAAGTCTTTAAAAATTTTGAGATATTCAATATAGATTTTAAAAAGTCTTTAAAAATCTAGAGCTATTCAATACAGATTTTTTAAAGTCTTTAAAAATCTAGATATATTCAACAGTCTATGGATTTTAATTGTTTATAGATTTTAATGGATTCTCTTAAAAAATATAACTAAACAAAATCACTCTAAAATCAGCCAGACTCTTCATGGATTCTATATAAATCTGTCAACTCTATGTGGAGTCTATAGACTTTTTAAATCCACCAACTTTTTAAAATCCATAAAAATCTAATAAATTCTCAATCGAATACACATCCTTAATTTACACAGAATCCTCTTAAATTTAAAAATAATTAAAATATTTATACACTGATCATCAAACATTCTTTTTATAACTTAAATTGATCATTTCTGTATTCTAAGCAATTCAAAACATATTTTTAATAATTACTGTAGGTGCAAAAAATGCGTAGACAGAAACTGCAAAATAATTTTATTAATTTCACAATAAAATGTCTACAATTACAGAGAATTTGAATGAATTTAAAGGAAATATGTGAAGATCAAACGATATGAGTGTTCGACTTCTGTTACTCCTTTGATTCCTCCAACCTTGAAGACGTCGAGATGCTTTTGTGCTTCTTCTTCGGCTTCTTGGAATTTCTGTAGCGTTTTGTTGCTGTAGATCTCAAGTGTATGAGTCTTGAGAGTGTGTGTCTGGAAGTGAAGTCTCTGGAAGTCTAGTCGTCCAATATGTGACAGGGTGCCTCTATTTATAGAGGAAAACCCTAGGGTTTGTGAATGATGGGCCAATCGGTGGGCTGGTCCAATCCACATTTCTATCGGGTCAGTGAGCATGTGGGCCTTTCATCTGGGCTTGTTCACATTGACTGATTTCCATGGACTGGCCTGCTTTAAGTGTCCATTGGATCATAGGCCTGTGGGTCTTTCATTTGGACTTGTCCACATTGGCCTAATATAATTAAATCCATTTGGCTTGATGGATCCAAATGACCCAATAATTATTTCAAGCATTTAATTTATTTAAAATGCCTAAAAATAATTAAATTAATATTTAACCTTGCACGTGTCGCATTTTTAGTGGCGAATAAATTTCACGTGTTTACAGATGCCCCCTCGAGACTTGTTTAGAGCGAAATAAAATATTTGAGACGTGAACGAGTCTCGAAATATTTTATTATTATTATTTTTTTTTCCTGCCACTATGCTTGGGCTTTGTAGGCGAATTTTGATGAATTTCTGCCTAATCCAATTTCGAATGGACTGCATTTTCACACATACATGATTCGTTGTACTTAAATCTTGACATTAAACTTGTATCCAATTTGTTGGCTTGAAATCGTATATGCCCAAAAATTTGTACCCACTTTCACTTGATTTGTGGGATATCTTTGAACTGTTGCCATCATTAGTCATCACTAGAGCACTTGACAGATTTGGCCAATTATCATATCAAGATTTTAACTGGTATATGTGCAGATTTATGGCCGAACTTGACAGATTTGACCAATTATCATATCAAAATTTTAACTGGTATATGTGCAAATTCATATCAAAACCAATCATCATATCAAACAATTTTTGCAATCAAATATCCGGATTCACATCAAATTAGATTCACATCTGATTAACATCCGATTAAATCTTGATTCGTATTTGGACTAGAAATATCAAAATCTTCTTATATAATCCCATCCAAGCTTCAACCCTTGACATCTCCAGATGTCACTCCCCACAAATATTCTTTATAATATCTATCTTTACGGCAGGAAGCAACAAAATAATACCCATCTCTTCGGCAGCAGTAAGAAGGGCAAGCAAGCAGGTAATTCTTTTCCTTTCTTTTCATTATGCATAGTGACCGTAGCATTTTTAAAACCTTCAAATCCAACTATTTATTTGTTGCTCAATCAATCTCAACTTGTGGATAAATAGGCAAAGAACTCATAGACAAAGCAGACACACAGCAGCGAGCAAAGACACTCTATCATCTAGGTAAAAGAAACTTTGAATTCATGCCATTATTTTAATTACCATCTCAATTTGTGCTCTGTTCTGTCGTTTCTTTTTCTTCGTTTGTTTTTTTGCTTGTTTCCTTTTTTCCTTCGTTTGTTTTTTTTTTTTTGCTTCTTTCTTTGCATCTGTTTCTCTTTTTTTTTGTTTCTGCATTCTTGTTTCTTTTTTTTTGTCAACTGCATAACAGTGAAGCAAACCTCAACCAAACCCACATCGTTCAACTCAGATTCTGCTCTAATTAATTCAAATGAGAGTCGGATACCTGGTTGTCGTCATGGTAGACGGGATGTTTGGTCACACGGCGCTGCCGTTGGCCTCTACCCTAATCTACCCGCCATCAAGAAGCCTTTGACAACGGCGGTGTTTGGCGACGGCGCTGCCGTTCGCCTCATCCGTTGTTTGTTCATAAGGCCCGCCGCTGTTCGTCGCCGGAGGGAGACAGAGATCTATGGCCGGAGGCAGAGGATCGACGGAGGGGCACGCCCGGAGCTTCGCGCCCGCCGCTGCCATTGCCGGACGCGTCGCCAGCCTGTGCCGCCGTTGCTGTGTGCGAGGGATGAGGCCGGAGAGCCGCTGCCACCCGACGCCGGAGGAAGAGGAAGCCGCCGCCGCTCAGCCCCGTCGCAGCCGCTGTCCTGGAGCTTCATCCTGCTGCCGTTGCTTGCCGCAAAGGAGGAGGGCCGGCGTAGGAAAAAAAAAAGAAACGCCCGCCGCCGCTATGCTCGCCGGAGTTCGCACAGGCCGCCGCCGTTCGGAGCTCGCGCGAGGGGAAGGCCGCCGCTGCTTGCTGTGTTGCCCCACCGCCGTCGTCCATCGTCGCCGTCCGGAGCCCATCGCCGCCGCCTCGAGCCACAGCCGCCTCGCGCGAAGGAGGAGGCCGCCGCCGCTGCCTTTGTCGTCGCCGCCCATCGTCGCGCGCGCTGCCGGAGAGTGTCGCCAAGAGAGAGAGCTGCCGGAAGACGCCGCTGCTGTCCGCTTCGTTGCCGGAGCCTGTTGCCGTCGCGAGGGAGGAGAGGACCACCACCCGCTGCCGCTACTCGCCTCGTCGCCCACTCACCGCCGCTCGCCGCTCGCCGTTGCTCCGACCATTGTTGGAGGTGGTGGCTGCGATTTGTGTGATGGAGGAGGAAGCTTCAAATTTTTTCCTTGGCAAATTTGGGATGAGAGGCTGCGTTCCTCATCCTGATTTTGGAGAAAGAAGAGACCAACTTTCTAATTATTCTATTTTGACCCCTAGATTTCAAAACCCTAGCATTTTGCCCTCAATATTTAAATAATCTGAAATTGGCCCCTAGCATTTTTTAGAAAACCAAATTTCACCCCAACATATTTAGTATTGAGGTTAAGTCCCAAAATATTTAATTTTAAGTCCACTATTTGGTAATGAACTTAAAATTATTTTCAAACAATATTTAACATGTATTTTTTGTTTACATGTAAATATTATTATATTTTTTTTGTAGTGCCCAAAATTTGATTTCATAGAAATTTAACTCTAAGTCCAAAAATTTAAAATGAACTTAAAATTAATTTTTTCCGAATTTGACATGTATTTTTTTTTTAATTGCCTTCATCTTGCAATATTTTTCCATGTCGTTCAAATAAAAAAAAAAATAACATCGCATTTATCTTGCGAATGTTTTTTTTTTTTCTCTTCTTTTTTTTCGCCTTTTCTTTTTCGTGGAAATAACCCCATTTTCTTGGAAGATAACCAATTTTCCTGATTTTTGTTTTGCAGTGGTGTCATGGCTAGACAGTTTATCCGGAGTGACGGGAATCATCTTATAGTTGGTCGTGATAAGGATGCCCAGACTCGTATCCTTATCGACACTCCAGTGATACCACCTCGTTCAAGGGTTAATGTTGAACACCCGGAGCATTGGACTCGCGGGTCTGTATGGAAAATTGTGGAGCGGATGGATCAGAAGGCGAGGAGACTGCCCTCTCACTTCGATCTACACTTCACAGATTGGGTAGCCGTGAGCTCGAGCCATTTCACCCGAACGCGGTCCCGGATCTTAGCGCTGATGCCAGTTTCCCAGACTCTATGTTCGGCATGTTTTGTTTCTGCCCAGGCTATTGGGAGTGGACTGAGCATGTGCTTTGGCACCACAAGCAGCAGTTGAGGCGTGCACAGATCTATGACGGTGTACAGGCTTCACTCTTCACGTATTACTGCAGCAAAGGAGTACTTCGCGCATTTCTTGAACGGTGGCGTCCGAGCACGAACACCTTATGTACTCCCATTGGTGAGCTTTCACTTTCGTTGTGGGATCTCCATGAGCTGGTTAGGCTTCCCCTACAGGGTGAGTTTTATGACGAGGCTGTACCGAGTGACAAGACTTTGAGCTATGGGAACGACCAAACCCCAGCTAGCTGCAAGTACGGTCCAATTATCATTTCGGTCTCTCTTCTTTGTTTTTATTTTGTTTCCGTCTTCCTTTTTTTTTGACTAATTTTCCTTTGCTTGCAGATATCTGTTTTTGGCATACCACTCGATCTGCAAGAAGGATAAGGTGGTCTCCATTGCAGCGTGGGTGGAGTTTTGGTTCGGGAAAGACAATAAATATTCTAGCCCGACACTTCAGCCTCAAAAGAAGAGGGTGATAATGGCAAAAAATGACCATTATTTTCAATCCATTTCCGTGTCTTAAACGGGCATTTGATCGCATTCCGGTCTTACATTAAGTAAGAAAGCAGTCGAATTGGACTGATTTATGCATAATTGTAAAAATAATAAGCTGGTGTGAGAAAGACATAAATATGTAATTTTATTACATATTTATGTTAGAAAAATCCAAAAACATGAGAAAAAGAAAAGGAAACAAAAAGATGGGAAAAAGATAGAAAAGCCCACAAAAAGAATATTTTCGGCCCATCTGGCCCAATCCAGCAGGCCCAGGAAGACCTTTGTCGCGGAAGCCCTTGGCGCGATGCAGTGTTCCGCGACAAAGGCATGTTCCGCGACCAACTGGCCCCAAATGAAGAGGAGACCAGCCAAGCCCCTGGCGCGATGATCCTTGTCGCGATGACATGCTCCGCGACAAAGGTCCATTCCGCGACCAAGATGCACAAATGGAGACACAAGACCCAGTCGAGAAGCCTTGCCACATGCAGTGTGTTCCGCGACCAACTTGATGTTCCGAGACAAAGCTGTGATGTGTGTGATGTCTTAAGACACAATGGGCTAGAATCAAGGCCCATGGGCTTAGGGTTACACTTCTATAAATATGAGGTGTCTCCCATGAGCTAAGGGTTGGATGGTTGGAAGTTTGAAATTTAGGAGTTCTTGAAGGCAAGCAGTAGGAGTTCTCTCTTAGGTAGAGTAGTTTAGGTTTATTTTTATGTATTATTTAATTTTTGCACTTAGCTTAGCTTAGATTAGTGTTTTACTGTTCACAGTGCTTAGATAGCCATTTTTATACTATGTTTTGTTTTCTAAACTCTTGTTTTAGGGTTTGTAACACCCAAACCATGGGTATTAACAACACCCCTTCAATAATATGGGAAAACATTCATCATTTGTGTCCCAAATCATGAAATGGGTCTCACACCCCATGGATTTGTGCTTTCTTTTTCATTTTGGGGTCATTTGACCCCCATTTTGTTATTTTCATGTTTACTGTTGGCATATTATGGATAATGTTGTGTGAATGTGTGATCAAACCCTAGATTAGGATTCCTGCTTTATTTTTATATCCTGCCCAGTCTTGTTATTTTTGTTTAAGCATGTTCTTCCTTATTTTGAATGTTTCTTGCTTATTTTTAGCTTAGAATAGCTTTTTGATCTGAAATAGGGTGAGATCACGCTGTTTGCATGCCACTGTTCATTTCTGCTTTTTCTGACTTTTGTCCTGAACCACCTTGGGCGCCAACCGCCTTCTGGCGCGGAACCACGTTCCGCGACAGAGTGGCTGTTCCGCGACCAAGGTGTTTCAAGACATTTGTCTCCAAATTTAAAACCCTTTGTCGCGGAATACCTTGTCGCGGAGCCACGTTCCGCGACAAAACTATCCATGCATAGCGACAAAGGAACCAAACTCTTGCATTTTGTCTTCATGGTTTCTTGTCGCGGAATCATCTTGTCGCGGAGCCACGTTCCGCGACAAAATCTCATTCCGAGACAGAAAAATTATGCCATGTTCTTTGATCTTTGAACACCTTGTCGCGGAACACCTTGTCGCGGAACCACGTTCCGCGACAAAATCTCCATGCATAGCGACAAAGGTTCAAATGCCTTAGAATTTTCTGAAAACACTTTGTCGCGATGTCACCCTTGTCGCGGAGCCACGTTCCGCGACAAAACCGTGCATAGCGACAAAGAGGCGTTATGCTGCCAAAAATTCTAAAAACTTGTCGGGATGTCCATGTCGCGGATCTCGGTCCGCGACAACATTTATGATATAGCGACAAGGTTCCTCTCCCTCTATTTGACCTCAAACAAATTTCATTCTCTCCCTATTTTATATTGCAACACTCACATCATAGCCCCACGGGTTAGGATGTAACATTCTGGAATTGCAATATAGGGTGTTATGCTGCCCAAATTTTGATTCTCCATTTGCATCACTTAACTGATTGAACCCTTGACTCATTAATGATTAAAAAATTGAGATTAGCAATAATCACTCTTCAATAATCATCATGATTAAAGGACCTTTGTTCAATTGCCATTAAAACATTCTTGTATAAACAAAATCCTGATGGCTTAAACAGATAATCTGGACTGTAATTAATTATGGTAGGAAGGATTATTTAAGACCATTACATGTGGACCCAATCCACAACCTTGCATGAGAAACCAATGTCTCTCATACAATGGATCTTCTTTTGCTTCTTATTTATTTTGTCTTTGTGTGTTGTGTGGAACCATTAGTAAAGAATACATCAGAATAATGTTGGCGGGTCCTCCCTCATGGATAACTAGCTCGTATTCTGGGTATTAGTTACTAATTGTTATTTTGCATGGTCTGAATGGCTGTCAGTGGAAGCCTTGGCGGTTCGCCCATCCGGGGTTATAATAGCTGCTCGACTGACTTCCATCCAGATACAGTTTTATTTTTATCATCTTAATTTCCAAACCCAAATTCCAATCTGTAGTGGGAATCAGTTGGCATCAGTCAATGCCAACTGATGATCATTATAGAAGGGAAGCATGTAGGTTTTTATCCGAATTCACAGACAGCGGAGGCCCAACTGGTGCTGACACCACCATTGCAGGGTCTAAACTGTCTAAATTCGCTCCATCCGAGTGATTGGGAAATTGGACAGTAGATGTTTACAGTCCACCTGATCATTCTGCCATTATTTTGGTCCCTTGACCATTCCATTCTGTGTTTCACCTTCTGTCTAGACCCGCTTCTATATTTTGGGTCAATTAATTTTACACTTCCATATATCCTTATGCATGATAATATTATGTACTGTTGTGGTCTGTAATTATTTTGGGATCCTTCCCTTGGACAATAGAAGTCTAGATCTTAAACAGATATGGCTTTATAAATTTCCAACAAAAACCTCTTTATAAAATCCGGATCTGAGTAAGGGATAAATTCTTCAGTTATGACTAATTCATATTCTATCAAGGGTTATATTTTGGGAATTAAGAAGCAGATTCAGCGATTAGGTCTCGTCTAGACTGAAAGGGTCTGTGTTTTAACTGAGAGTCTAGTACCTGACAGGGAATGATTTTCAAACCCATTATTTTCCAAAATTGCTGGTTGATGGAAATGTAAGATTAAGTGCTACACCGAGATGGGATCCACTTGGATTCAAATACAGTGTAGTGAATAATCTTAGAGGAACATCATTCAGGCCTTGGTTATTTTCCAAGATAGGGTTGAGTTTTCTTTCAACTGCTATCTTCTTCTGCCAAAGCCTACTTTTGAGTCCTGAGTGAGTGCATCCGGAACGAACTAATTTATTAGGTCGTTTCATTAGTTTGTATCTCATAATCACCCGGAAGGAAGTGAACACATTAGTGGTCCACTGAGAGCCGGGAATTCTTGATCCATACTCCTTCATTCTGATGGGGAGCTGTCTTTTACTACCAGGGTCAGATTTTCAAAACCTCCGAGTGATAGGATTTTAAATGCTTTTTTTACCGCTTTCTTTTAACCGCTTTCATTAGAGGTCACTCAGTTGTATTGAGAGTTGTGTAACTGCTACTAGGATCGACAGTTAAGGGATAGTTTAGGGCTTGATTCAAATCTTTGGGTGTGACATGGGAGAATGATAGTGGTACTTGGCATTTCAATAAATGATGTGTCAGGTGTTGCTTATCCACCACAGATGAAGTAACATACCCAGGCCAGGGCAGCTACGAATCTGTGGTATTTTAGAATTTGCGGTCTTAAGAACATGTAAACTCATATTGCAAGTACCTGTCTGCTAAAGGGAAAGCCTTACTGAGAGCATGAGAATTAGCTATCTGAAAGAATTATCCCAAACAACGATCTGCGTATAAAAATGGAAGTTTAATATTGCTGTATCT
Source organism: Hygrophila difformis (assembly GCA_030278955.1). Classification (NCBI taxonomy): domain Eukaryota; kingdom Viridiplantae; phylum Streptophyta; class Magnoliopsida; order Lamiales; family Acanthaceae; genus Hygrophila; species Hygrophila difformis. The sequence goes on from JAOANR010000006.1 coordinate 10,491,791, forward strand.
CACTCTTGTCCAATTTTCATTCTTTTCTTCCTGTCCTTTCTGTCCACATTGTGACTCAACTTCACGGTTGGCACAATGCTCCTTTTCCCTGCTTTCGTAGATAATGTTTACTGCATTCTTAGAATATTCTTATCCGCTTTCTAGAATAGATTTATTTGCTTTGGAGATTAATTTGCTTTGTAGATTAATTTAACTGCTTTCTAGATCTAATTTATATTCATGTCAGTAGTTATTAATCACCTTTCAAACCTATTGAGCAATACGAATGGAAAATCTAGTAAAACGACGTGGGACCTGCTTCTATCGCACATCCTCCAGTGAACGATCCGGTCTTACTATAAATTACTGCAATTTTTGACACCGTGCGCTTTCGGGCCACAGTTTCTTAAACACGAGCAATAAAAACATGACTACTTATAAATATATCCCTAATCACAACTCCGCCATCATAAATTGGTTTCATTAATAAAACTTAAACCAGGATCAGGATTTTTCGGAAAATACTCATGTAGTGGGAACTTGCCAAAAGTTTCATGGCAGGAACTCTCATGGCAAGAATTGATGAGAAGCATCATGGCATACTTGCCGGGGATCCTCAGTGTGACAGGCTGAAGGTCAACCTAACCCGGCTATGCCATGAGATTTGTCAACATTTCATGACAGGGAGGACCACAGCGCCATTTGAAGTTAAAGCACCACACTTGAGTAATAAAAAGACTAATAATCTGGATATATCCCTAAACCCTTTCCCGTGAATCATAACTCTTTTCATGTAATGAATCTAACCTGGTATAATTTTAGCAAAAGCTCGTGGGACGGAAATTGTCAAAAGTTTCATGGCGCCGTTGCCGGGGAGGATGCAGCGCCGTTTTATTTAGAGAATTACATTCCTCATTGCTCCTAGAGTAGTCTATACATATAATTATAAACATTCACCTTCAGAACCGCTTCTAACCTGGGGATTGTACAGGTACTGTCATTATTGAAGCCGTTGTTCTATGCAAAGGAGGAAGCAGACGCCAGCCGAGATCCCGTTTAATTCCGAGATAGAAAAGACAGCTCGACGTCTTAGGGCGGAGACTAAACGAAGAAGGGAACGGGAACGACAGGCATTACTTTCGCCGAGCACCAGCAGCGATATATCCGAAATGGCAAACCCTGACATCCCACCAATCATTCAACCCAATCCCCCACTTCACAACATTGAGGAAGACCCCGAAGATGCTGATCATGATGATTTGGATGATCCCCCTCCCCAGATCATACAAGGAGGTGGGAATCCACCAAACATGGACCAGCAGCACTTCGAGGCACCTCCTCCCAACCCGAACCAAAACCCACCAAACAACCAAAACCAACCAAATCAGCAAAATTTCCCAAACCAACAGAATCAGCAATACCATAACCCCCATCAGAATCCCCCGAATCCGAATGATTTCAATGATCCGAGGAACTATTTCATGCCTCAGAACTACTACCCACAGCAATACCAAGGCGGGCCTGAGAACAATCATCAAGCAGCAGCTGCTGCTGATTACATGCAGCCGATTTTAGAGCCATATCTGAACATTCCTGGACAAGCTCCATTCTTGGCCAGGAATTTCGAACTGAAACCGGCCCTGATCAATCTAGTCCAGAGCAACCAGTTTGCCGGAGCAAGTCATGAAGATCCCCATGATCACCTGCAAACCTTCCTAGAATTGTGTGACACGATCAAGAATCGTGATGTACCCGCAAACACCATTCGACTAAGGCTATTTCCCTTCTCTCTGACAAGCGGAGCACGAACATGGTACAAGTCACTGCCCGTAAATCAGAAGTCTACATGGGAAGATGTGATCAGAAACTTCCTAGCAAAATACTTCCCGGAGTCCAAGGTGGATGAATGCCGTTCCAAAATTGCGGAATTCAAGATGAAACCAGACGAGTCCTTGTATGATGCAAAGGAAAGATTCTTCAACCTACTCAGAAAGTGTCCTCAACATGGTTTCCATGACTGGGAGAGACTGAGAAAGTTCTACAGTGGTCTGACCCCAGCATGGAAATCCATGCTTGATGCTGCCGGTGGTCAACATTTGCTCTACATACCGATGGACCAAGCCTGGGCAAAGATTGAAGCCATGAGTGTCAACCGTTCTGTCCTAACTGATGATGGTAATCCCACTCCCCCTCGTGGTTTGTGTGTTGTAGGTACAGTAGAGAAGTCAGACATTGAAAAGCTTCAAGAGCAAGTGGCAGCGTTGTCTGTAAATCAAGGAGTTGGAAGTTCTGCGCAGGGACAGCAAACTGATGTGATCTGTGGACTGTGTCAAGGTGCTCATGCAACTGACACATGCGAGCAAGTCACAGCAGAGAGCTGTAACTATGCAGGAGCTTTTCCAAATAGACACCCGAATTTGTCTTATTCAAACAACAACGCCTTGAACTCACATCTCTTGAACAAGCCACAGCAACAACAGTTCAACCCTCAGCAGAATCAGGGATTCAACCAGAACAGGGGCCAACATTTTCAGAATCCAGGTTTCCAACCTCAGATCCAGCAGAGGCCGCCTCAGAATTTCCAGAACTTTCAGCCCAATCAGAGTTTCCAGCCTCAGTTTGTCCCAAACCAAGGCCAGTGGAATCAGAATCAGCAGCAAAATCAGAATCAGAATCAGAAGCCTCCTTCAAGGCTTGAGAATCTGATGACTGATTTCATCACTAGTCAGAAAGAGATCAACAATCAACTGCAGGCCTCCATCAGAAATGTGGAGACCCAAGTTACACAGATGGCTAATGAGATGCAGAAAAGGGACAAAGGAACATTGCCTAGCACTGCGGAAAAGAACCCGCAATGCAAGGCAATAACCTTGAAATCTGGGAGAGTACTAGCTGGACCAAAGGGAGCAGATACTGGAGCGGAATTTGAAGAAGATGATATTGTTGACAATGCTGGTAAGGAAGCTGATAATGGGAACGAAGCAGAAAAAGAGACAGCCGAATTGCAGACTGAAGCTGCGCCTGAAACGGCTGAACCAGATAAGGGTACAGGTGAAGGTACAACTTCCTTCCCTTCACCACCAAAAATTGCTAATAACAAGTACATGCCCAGGATTCCTTATCCTGCGCGGCTTAAAAATAAAGAACATGATCTTAAATTCAAGAAATTTCTGCAACGATTAAAGTCTGTAGAGATAACCATTCCTCTCACAGAAATGATTTCCGAAATGCCCATCTATGCTAAGTTCTTGAAAGAATTGATTTCAGGAAAAAGGCAGGTTGAGCAGGAAGAGGTAATTATTCTCAACAGCACATGCAGTGCCATTGTTCAGAGGAGAATGCCTGAAAAGAAAGAGGACCCCGGATGTTGCACACTTCCAGTACAATTCGGAAAGGCCAAAGTGAGTATGGGGCTTTGTGATTTAGGATCAAGCATCAATGTGATGCCACTAGCTATGGCTGTTCGCCTGAAACTTGGAGAAATTCAACCGGTCAAGATGAGACTGCAACTTGCAGACAGATCGATCACTCAGCCCGTAGGAATTCTCAAGGATGTTGTAGTCAAAACCGGGCAGGTTCTTTTCCCGGTCGACTTCATCGTCCTCGACATTGAGGAGGATTCTGAAATGCCACTTATCCTTGGACGCCCATTTCTAGCCACTGGTGGTGCACTGATTGACGCCAAATCCGGCAAAGTCACCTTAAGGGTCGATGGCGAGGAGATCATCTTTGATATGGAGAAATTGCAGAAATTTCCGAATGACAGTTCTTGTTTTTCATTTGAAAATGTAATAGTTAGGGAAGAGCTTGACTCTGAACTTGAGTGTGAAATGATGCTGGATGAATCATCAAAGCAGGTACTGAAGCCTGCTGGCGTGGAGCACAAAGAATGCAAAGCCGTTCACTTCGCCGATCCCGAAACAGGGGATTTGGAGGAATTTGATGGCATGGACTTCCATGAGGACGCCAATCAAGAGGAGGAAGAGGATCCTGTACTGATGCAGGGTCCCGAAGGTAAATCTGTTCTCCCACTACCCAATTCTCGCAAACTACTCCCTTCCGTTGAATGTCCACCAGAGCTTGAACTTAAAACACTACCCGATCATCTCAAGTACGCGTTTCTCGCAGAACATAAAAAGTTACCCGTGATTGTTTCGGCTAAGCTCTCTCAAGAGCAAGAAAATGCTCTGGTGGTCGTTCTTAAGAAACATGTACATGCAATAGGTTGGACCATTTCTGATATAAAAGGAATAAGCCCTTCTATCTGCATGCACAGGATTCTAATGGAAGAAGAGTTTAAACCCTCCCGTCAACCTCAGAGGCGATTGAACCCCCTTATGCAGGAAGTGGTAAGGAAAGAAGTTATCAAGCTCTTAGATGCTGGTATAATCTATCCTATCTCTGATAGCAAATGGGTTAGCCCAGTGCAGGTCGTACCCAAACGAGGAGGGATGTGCATAACCAAGAATGAGCAAGGAGAAGAGGTTGCAACCAGGCCAGTGACCGGATGGAGAGTTTGTATCGACTACCGGAAGCTGAATGAGGCCACACGCAAGGACCATTTTCCATTGCCATTCATTGATCAGATGCTTGAGAGGTTGGCAGGGAGAGAGTTTTATTGCTTTTTGGATGGTTATTCTGGTTATAATCAGATTGTTATTTCCAGTGAGGACCATGATAAAACCACTTTTACTTGCCCGTACGGCACTTTTGCCTATCGACGGATGCCTTTTGGTTTGTGCAATGCACCTGCTACTTTTCAAAGATGCATGATGTCTATTTTCTCTGAATTTATCGAAAAATGCATTGAGGTCTTCATGGATGACTTCTCTGTATATGGAGATACGTTCGAAGATTGTTTGACTAATCTTGCTAAGATTTTAAAGAGGTGTGAGGACACTAACTTGGTTTTAAATTGGGAAAAGTGCCATTTTATGGTCACTGAGGGCATAGTGTTAGGTCATCGCATTTCTCGTGCAGGCATTGAAGTTGATCCAGCCAAAGTTTCCATCATTTCCAATCTTCCTCTTCCTAACTCGATCAAATCAGTTAGGAGCTTCTTAGGGCATGCCGGTTTTTACCGGCGATTCATTAAGGATTTCTCTAAAATTGCCAAGCCGCTCACTAATCTGCTTTGTAAAGAAAATCCTTTCTTAATAAATGAAGCGTGTGTCCAAGCCTTTGACACGCTCAAGAAGATGTTGGTTTCTGCACCGATAGTGCAACCACCCGATTGGTCAATACCTTTCGAGGTAATGTGCGATGCTAGTGGTCTCGCCGTAGGCGCAGTTCTTGGACAACATAAGGATGGGAGACACTGCGTAATTCATTACGCAAGTCACGCCCTGAATGAGGCCCAAGTTAACTACACCACAACGGAAAAAGAGATGTATGCTGTAGTCTTCGCGTTTGACAAGTTCAGACAGTACCTGATAGGTACAAAGACCATAGTATACACTGATCATACAGCATTGAGATACTTGTTTAGCAAACAAGATGCAAAACCTCGATTAATCAGGTGGGTACTTCTGTTGCAAGAATTCGACATCATAATAAAAGATAGGCGAGGTCGAGATAATGGTGCTGCCGACCACTTATCTCGATTAGATAATGATAAAAAGGAAAAAGCCGTCAATGAGGATTTCCCGGACGAACAGTTGTTCGCGTTGCATCTGCATAATCAAGCTTGTCCATGGTTTTCCGACATCGCTAACTTCTTGGCATGCGGAGTAACCCCCCAGTTTTCGAACTATCATCAGAGGAATAAGTTCAAACGAGATGTATTAAGTTACTTCTGGGAAGAACCTTATCTCTTCAAACACTGCCCTGATTTAATAATCAGGCGATGTGTGACCGAGCATGAAGCTTATCAAATTGTCAGAAAATGCCATGAATCAGAATATGGAGGTCACCATGGTCCCGCTCGAACGGCCCACAAGGTCCTCGAATGTGGATTTTATTGGCCTCACATCTATGAGGATTGCAGGACATTTGTTAAGGGCTGTGACAGATGTCAAAGATTAGGAAACATCTCCAAGAGGGATGAGATGCCTCAAAAGGGGATTCTCACACTTGAGATCTTTGATGTATGGGGCATTGACTTCATGGGACCGT
>JAOANR010000006.1:13021156-13124728 GCA_030278955.1 Hygrophila difformis
TTGATGTAAAAACAGTCCTTGTTTATTGAGATTTGACAGACTGTAATTCTCATTCAAACTTATTTTTGAGTATGCATCCATGTACACCAAATGACATATTGAATGAAATTTGAAATTTGTTTTAAATACTAAGATTATATACTCCATACCACCACCGATGCCGATCAAAGAGCATTCAGAGATGAAAACACATAAATTCTGAGTTCCAATTATTGGTTTGATAAAGAGTTACATAATTCGTATATGGATAATTAGCGATGGATTACATGGGACTGATTTAAATGCAGATTATGAATATGTAAAATGTGATGGATATTCACCTCAAAGTGATTATATGTACCTTTCGGATAATTTTAGAGGTGAAGCATATAACAAAATAAGTAATTATATATATAATTCAATGATATATACTTACATGGTTTTGGATTTATATCAAGACATGTTTCAGAAGGATAACTGCGATTATGGATGTGTTTTGTGTTTGGTCCAAAATGCTAGTATTTAGTTTTCAAAACACTAAAAATATTATAAGTAGTAAATATTTTTCACTTTAAATATTAAATTCTAAACTCTACCACTAACTTCTAAATACTCTGTTCCACAACTTTAAACTTTTCAAACTTCAACCTTTAAACTGTAATCAAACATAATTATCCTAAATTATTTCAATTTAAAATATTTTCTTCGTTAACTACAAACTCTTCTAAACTCTATTTACTTCCCCTAGTCTAAACTCTAAAAACTTTTATTTTTCTAACATTGCCCACATGTACATTTAATGGGGAATAATGTGGATAGTAGAGTAGCGAGAGTTAGTTAACCTTTTAAGAAAGGTCCTTTAAGAGACCAATTTATAAATTATTCCAAGTAAAACATGCAATAAATTTTGTTTTGTTTGTTTTTTTTTTTTTTTTTTTTGTGGCGCAACAGAAAACATGCAATAAATTTCATATTATTTCTCAAATTTATTTACTTATTTCAAATTTTTGGGCTACTTCAAAATAAACATTACATTGCTTTACTTAGATATTTTTCTCCCATCCCTTCATAAAAAATATAAAACAAAGAAAAAACACATTTTTAATTTCATTGATTTCTAAAATATTTGTAAAATTTCGTGTACAATTCAAATGTAACATCTATAAAAACCAAAGTATAACTTAAAAGCCCTGTCCTTCATAAACATCCAGGACATCATGTTTCTGTATACTTTTGATTTCACACTTCACTAATAATGTGTGGCTATGGACAATTTCTTCCACTCCACCAAACGCTTTAGAAATTGCATCACCTGTCCAAAAGATCAAAGAATAACTGTTAGGACAAAACCCCGAGTTCCTTCCGACATGTTATAACAGCAAGAACAAAGTGTACTTGCCTCAGCCGGTTCTTGCAACGAATACGATGCGTTCGTCTCTTTAGGAGCTTTCGACACTAGAATCCCTAGCCCGTGTCCTCTCTCTTGCAGAACCTGATCAACAATAACATGAACTTAAAGTTACACCTCTGATGTGATCTGCAAGAATGAACAACCTCCTTGATCATTCAACTATTGTAGTAAGTACAATTCATTACCTTGAATGCATCTTCATCAGTCCGATCATCGCCTATGTACACGGGAAAAACATCGTTCGATTCTCCATAACCTGAAAACAACTCTACCAATGTCAAACACACACCACAAAGATCCACAATATTGATTGAGAAAATTTGAAAAAAAAAAAGTACACTAAATTCATCGAAGTCTCTACCTAGTGAGTCCAACAAGAATTCAAGCGCATCTCCCTTGTTCCATTTGATCACGGGACGAACTTCTAGAACCTTCCTCCCCTGAGTCAATCTAAGCTGTGGATAGTCCTTGATCACATGCTTCACTTTTTTAGCTAATTCGCCCCATTTCTACACAACGTTAAGCATCGCGAGCTGATTATTTAGTAGTACACGAATGTAAAAGCATACTTGTATGCATCTCATGTGATGCGAATTAATTCTCGTACCTTTTCTTCAACACAACGGTAGTGTATAGATAAGCAAAATTTGTTGTTCTCTACAATTGCTCCCGGTATGTGCTTCACTTTCTCCATCAGAACTTTATAAACCTAATTAAAATCAAATTGGTCAAGTTAATTTTTTTTTTTGTCAAAAGTTTACACTAAATGTTAGAAAGAAGAGGGGCACAAACCTCATCGATCATAGGCAAGAATTCCCTCGCAGGCTGGCAAATGATGGGATCACACATTTGTGTTTGCTCACTTCCCTTGGTTGTTGGTCCCTTGATGTCCATGCCATGGCTGCCCGCGTAATAAAGCTCCGAGAGCCTTACAAAGTTGTAAACCTTAAATTCATGTGGAAAAGGAGAAATTCCTCGTATCAATGTTATTTGTTGATGCACTTGGAATCCTAATCAAGACATGGTATATATATATATATATATATATATATATATAAACATGAAAATGTACCTTAGCTCTGCACCTCCCGCTCACAATGGCAGTCGGGAAATACTTGGCCAAGTCTCTCACGGTTTCCCTCATCTGATTTTCATGCCGATATAAATTAGTTTTCGATGTTTTTTAGATCTAGTTCAATGTACAAAGATTCCATCTTTTACTTTTACAACCAACCTCAGGGGTGATGAATGCACGGTCAGGATCGTCCACTATGGACGATAGAGTGCCATCATAGTCGAGGAAGACTACTACGTTTTTTCCTTGGGAAGCCCTCGTTATCTCATCAAACATTCTCAAGGCCGATGGATGGTGCTTCTGCATAAGAAATGAAGCGAAAAGAAAAAGGACTATTATTATTACTACTCATCAATGATCAGGATTGAAGAATAAAATGCACGCCATATATGTTATGTGGGGAGGAACTTACAAACCAACAAGATTTGAGGTCTTTGGTGTCAAGAGGCCTGGCACGCGTGGGCGAAGAGGCCCTCATCGAGTCGAGCAAGGCATTGATCCTAACACCATTATTACCGCCATTTTCCAGCATTCTTCGAAGCTTCTTTGTGGCGGTGCAACCCTCCCGTGGGAACTGCAGAGTTGACTCTGTTAAGGCGACTGCGATCGCTACTGTCATGTTCAGGTTCGGATTCGAGTCTGAAAGCATCATCTTTTGGTTGGTCTTGGACTCGATCTGTAAGCCAAAGAGATTTGCTCAAAGGCAATGAGGGGGGGAAGTGGATGAGTGGTGCAAGCTATTGTATAGATACTAAAACAGGGAGGATGAATAGACTGAGGAGTGGATTCTGACTGTTTAGGACAATCTTATAATCCCAGAAATGAAACGGGAAGAAAAAGAGGTAGAAGGAAGAAGGAAGAAGTGTGTGAGGAGAATTTGGACACAAGAATCACCAAGGGATCTGCTGGATTTATAACCAACTTCATGGCAAGGCTTTTTTTATTTGGACAATTTTGTCCTCATAGATTCTTGAAATATCTGACCTAATTATTTATGTACTTTTTTTTTTTATTTAAGTGCTGCAAATCCATTATTCATGTAATTTAATGTAAGGTACTATATCTTTAATATAGGAGTATAATTAATTCAAATTATGTTCACAACTAAAAATTATTTTAAAGAAAATCATATTCTAAAAATATCTTTATTTTCTCCAAAAAAAGAATTCTGCATACATTAAGGCTCGAACTCAAGACCTTTGCTTAAGCTGTCAGAGTCCCATACCACTCAGACCAACTGCATTTGATATATTTTATCTTATATATAATTTTAAAAAATAACCGGATGAAGTATATTTATTATTTTATTAAGTTTTAAGGAGGGATTGTTGTGTACATACAGTATATTCCATTCCTTCGTGCTATTAACTATTTACCCTTTTTAAGTGAATTGATAATCTAATTATGAATAAAGTGGAATTGGGTACTAGAGTTATTCAACAAGAAGACATCTAACTCAGCAAGTGACTCTTTCCCATATTCCACAATCCTCAGATTTGATTAATACTGTATAACAGTGAGAATTGTTGAATGCACTCACTCATTAAAATATGCATGTGTTGGCATCCATGTTTGAGTGAATATTTCGGATTGTTGGAGCCCCAGAAGTAATTAGGCTCGGTTCTGCACCTCGAGCTGTAGCTGCGAGCTGCAGCTGTAGGGGGCTATAGTTGTTAGGAGCTGTGGGAGCTGTAGCTATCAGTTTTTGCATAAGTGTTCGGTACAAGTAACTGTAGCTGTCAAAAATTTTAATTTCAAGAGAAATTAATTAAATTTGGAAAGTAGCTTACGAAAGCTCCCAAAAGCTACCTCTTGTAGCTCCCAAAAGCTAGTGTACAGAACGAAGCTTTTGTTTTGAAATAAAAGCTAAAGCTATCAAAAGCTCTCAAAAGCTGCATGCGTGCAGAACAGACCCTTCATGTTACTTATTATAAATAAATATGAAATCAAACCCATGAGCATTCAGCTAATACTACGGACACTATATGCACAGTGAGATAATAAATAGATAGTGCGTCAAGAATTCATTGAGAGTGAAAATCTTCATGTACTACTCTAAGATAAAGATAGATAGCGAAACCAAATTGAAGGGAATCAACCGACCGCAAGAAAATAAAATAGGGGGAATGTCAACAAATATGCATAAATTTACAATAAGACAATAATGTGGAGAAATTGGCAGGCCAGGGATATATTCCTCCATCCCCACCCCCACCCCCATTAAAGACGACCACGAATAGAATATATTGCTTGCTTCCCTTCCCCCATGGCCATGATTCTTGCCTTTAATTTCAATTCTATTCCCCTTTCTCTTTTATTTTTATTTTATACTCCTACTACATAAACAAAAGGGGTTTTGAAAATTACATTGAGTTGCAGTAAAGTACCAAAGGGGTATTTCATCTCAAGTGAATATATCGTGCCTGCATTTGGAAATAAATTATAGGTTGAAAAAAATAGGGAGGACAATCTTATTTTATTTTTATTTTTTCATTTTATAAGTGGAACAGAGAGTGTACAATAATCTATTGAATGGGGTGAGGACTTAGTCCAAGTGGTTAAGTCCCTAAACTTCCAACGGAATGTTGGAGGATCGATCCCCACCGGCCCACTATCCCTCCATTTTATTCTCATTTGTAATTTGTGTGGTATGAGCTAATGCAAGAAACAAAAGTACTTTAGTGTAAGCTTTTTACCTTTAAAAGCATTCCATATTTGATAATGTAATATTTATTATGAAACACCCAAAAAAGAAAAGTGTTGCATTTAAAAAGAAACGGAGGTAGTACGAACTACGAAATTTAAGGGGAACAACATTGTAATTTCACCCTTTTTAACTGTCAAAACTGCCAAATAGAAAACGAAATTAAAAAATACCAGAAGACCGATGTGGAGAGAAATGTAGATTCGGGGTGGGCCCATCTGGCCCATGGAATTGGTAGAGATATGATTTACTTGGGCCCACTAAGAAGCCCATTATGGTCAGCCCACTTTGTCCTACCACTCTCCAACCAATACTTTTCTATCCTAGCTTTTCACCCTCCCCTCCCCCAAATCTCTATTTTTTTAAATACCTTTTGCTTCTTTATTAGTATAATAAAATTATTTCTATATACTATTTTCAATGCAGAATTTTTAGTGGTACATTGGATATGGTGTTTTCCTCCCACAATATCTTCCATTGGATTAATTAAGTATTATATATAATAATCAGATTCAACTCAATTATTGGTTGGGCATCATGTTGTTGTGGTTTTTGTTGTCTCCTAAAATTAAAAATTGTGGTATTGCTTTCATAGCCCTTCGATGGTGCATCAATTTAAGATTTTTAAACTCATTTTTTAGGAAGTGTTTTTTTTTTAACCAATTGTATACACATTATAATATCCCTATTATATATCCTTATTATTTACTTTGTCATATATATGAACTTTTCTAAACTTATTATTAATATAGTCTACTTTATTAAAAAAATGAATTAACAGGTTCTATATATTATTATCTAAATTACAATGTTTAAAAAATGAAATTTGTTATGCATGTAAACAAGATTGTGAATGTCTAGTGTTCAACATGTGAATATCCATGTTCATGCCTTGATCATAAGGTTAGACATGTGAAAGTCTTGAAATGCATATGCCTTGATTATGAGGTTAGTAAATAGTGAGAGGATAAAAAAGTTTATAAATAGCCTATGTAATGTATTGAGAAAAGAGAGAAAAAATTTTATGCAAGCTTAATACTTGTTTCATCTCATGCCATAATTGTTACACTTTATCCATTTTATTATCCCACCTTTAAACTTCATTTCTTTCACCATTTAATCCCAATTTCCATTACAATACTTCCACTATAAACACAAGCTAATAAGCCATATACCATTTTATTATACACATACATAAATAAATATAGTTATTTCTATAACACGTTATCAGCACGAGCTCTATTAGAGTTTGCCAATTCTACCAAGGTTCTATTGGAGTTCTGTTGAAAATTCAATTTATACCGGGGTTCTGTCAAAATTTTTCAGATCCAGAAGAAAATCACTTGAGGTAATATATTACAACTATTTTCAATATCAATTATGACTAATTTTTCAAAACAGAAATCTATGCCGTTGGAAAGATCCGGGATTAATTATTTATCTTGAAATATGGATATTGAGATTTATTTGGAAACAATGGGTCTAGAAAAGACCATTATAAAAAAAAAAAATACGGCCACAGGCCTAGACCGCAGAAAAAAAAATACGGCCACAGGCCAAGACCTAGAAAAACAAAACGGTCAAAAGATCATATTGGTCTATATATGGGAAATAAGCATTTTGCCAATTCTTATTTTTGATAAGAGACAGTGACAGTTCCCTTAATGTGGGGGCAAATGGCAGCTCTTTGATAAAATAAAGATTTTTGGCTGAAATCCCAAATGCGGGGCATCATAATGACTGCAAGACTATAAGTCTGTAAATGATATAAATCAGTCATGTTCAGAATAATGTCACGATTGAGATATGTGACAATATATTAATAAAAATGACATTAATACCAACAGAGTCCATAAATCTCAGTTCGGTTATACCAACAGATTTCGTGGGTCTTTAGTTTGGTGTGTACTGACAGAGTCAGATTCTTAAATGGCAAAATAATTGCCAGAAATTATGCCTCTAAAAGGCAAAGCAATTGAAGAAAAATGCTATCAATATGGCAGGAGGACATAGTCCCATAATTTGTCATACGACTAATGAATTGGTACTAGTTACCGAGAATTATTGATAAATAAAGCAAATAAAGGTTGAAATAAACCTTGCTAAAGTACGACAATATAAATATTACAAAAGGCCATTATTGATATGCTAAATATATCATCGAAAGATATACAAATTTCTTCAATGATACAATATTATTTAAATATTGCATTACATTTTATTATATTGTTTTTATTACGCTTTGAATTTTTTTATTTTCTGCTATATTATTATGCATTGTGTTGTTTCACTTATATTTAATCTTGTTTTAATATTAATTATATCTTGTTTTAATTACAGCAAAATGGGGAATTATAAAAGTGATAATATATGTCTTATTGATAGTGCTTCAACGCACACGATACTAAAAGACATAAGGTATTTTTCCAATTTAAAAATGGGAGATACAAGCATAAACACAATATGTGGTAGTGCAAATATTATACAAGGAATTGGCACAGCCAACCTTATTTTCCCAGAGGGAACAAAATTAATTGTGAAAAATGCACTCCTATCTCCCAAGTCTCGAAGAAATTTATTAAGTTTTAAAGATATCCGAGAAAATGGGTATCATCTTGAGACATCGACTTCAGAGAATGTCGAATATTTATTAATTACAAATACCACTCATGGTAAGAAATATATATTGGAAAAATTACCAGCTCTGTCTTCTGGATTGTATTTTTCAAAGATAAATACAATTGAAAATTATCACTTAGACCACAGGTCTAATATTCCCCAAATAAACCAGAGGTTTATTAATGGCCAGAGGCCCACTAATATATATCATCCCAAAATAGGCCAGAGGTCTATTGGAAGCCATATGTTTACTGATGAATATATGATATGGCATGATCGCCTAGGCCATCCCGGCTCTACAATGATGAGGCGAATTATTACAAATAGTCATGGCCATTCATTAAAGGGACAAAAATTGATGCAACATAATGATTATATATGTGTTGCTTGCTCCCAAGGAAAATTAATTTCCAAACATTCACCAACAAAAGTGGGAACTGAAAGCCCCAGTTTTCTTGAAAGAATTCAGGGTGATATATGTGGACCTATAGATCCACCATGTGGACCATTTAAATATTTTATGGTGCTAATTGATGCATCAACACGATGGTCCAATGTATCATTATTATCATCTCGCAACCATGCGTTTGCAAAATTACTTGCTCAAATTATTAAATTACGAGCACAGTTCCCTGATTATACAATAAAAAATATCCGGTTGGATAATGCTGGTGAATATTCATCGCAGAGGTTTGATGAATACTGCGTGTCAATTGGCATAACAGTTGAGCATCCTGTTGCTCATGTCCATACACAGAATGGACTTGCTGAATCGCTTATAAAGCGTTTACAATTAATTGCCAGACCATTATTAATGAGATCTGGATTGCCATTGACAGCTTGGGGGCATGCAATATTACATGCAGCAAAATTGGTGCGGTTAAGGCCGACACATTATCATGAATACTCCCCTATACAATTAACATTTGGGCATGAACCCAATATATCCCATCTCAGAATATTTGGTTGCGCTGTGTATGTCCCGATTGCACCACCTCAGCGCACAAAGATGGGTCCCCAACGTAGATTGGGAATATATGTCGGGTATGAATCACCATCGATTATTCGATATCTCGAACCATTAACTGGTGATTTATTTACTGCGAAATTCAAAGATTGTCATTTTGACGAATCTCATTTCCCGACATTAGGGGGAGACAGAAATCAACCGAAGAAAGAAAAAGAAATCAACTGGAAAACACCGTTAGATTTCTTCGATCCTCGTACAAATGATTGTGAACTAGAAGTACAAAGAATTGTACATTTGCAGAGTATTGCAAATCAATTGCCGGACGCATTATGCGACTCTAAAAGAGTAACAAAATCTCTTATACCGGCAGCAAATGTTCCTATCAAAATTAATGTCCCAGAGGGACCAATTACAAGTGCTAAAGATGAATCTACTGCACGCTTGAAGCGTGGTAGACCACCAGGTTCCAAAGATAAAAATCCTCGAAAGAAAAGAGGATCACAAATCATTGAAAGTGACAAAATTGCAGAAAATATTCCAGAGGAAAAAGAAGCTCTTGAAGAGCAAACTGCTCCAGAGGAACAGGAAATTGAAAATAATGAAATATCAATCAATTTTGTCACAAGCAGAAATGTTTGGAATCGAGATGAAATTATCATAGATAATGTATTCTCATACCATATAGCACTTGACATCATAAATGATGACGAGGATCATGAACCAAATTCGGTTGATGAATGTCGGAAAAGAAAAGATTGGCCAAAATGGAAAGATGCAATCCAATCTGAATTGGATTCCCTGGCTAGACGAAATGTGTTTGGACCGATTGTCAAAACACCAGAAAATATAAAGCCAGTCGGATACAGATGGGTTTTTGTAAGAAAAAGAAATGACAAAAATGAAATTGTCAGATACAAAGCGAGATTAGTCGCCCAAGGGTTTTCACAGAGACCCGGATTTGATTATGATGAAACATATTCCCCCGTAATGGATGGAATAACATTTAGATATCTTATCAGTTTAGCAGTCCATCAAAATCTTGAAATGAGATTGATGGATGTTATTACTGCGTATCTATATGGAAATTTAGATACAGATATCTATATGAAGGTCCCAGAGGGATTAAAAATGTCAGAGACATATGAATCAAATCCTAGACATATGTATTCCATCAAATTACAAAAATCCCTATATGGACTGAAACAGTCCGGGCGAATGTGGTATAACCGACTCGGTGAGTCATTGATACAAGAGGGTTATACAAATGACCCAATTTGTCCATGTATTTTCATTAAGAAAAATGGACAAGGGTTTGTAATCATTGCAGTTTATGTTGATGATCTCAACTTGATTGGAACTCCAGAGGAGCTCCAAAAGGCTATTGAATACCTAAAAAAGGAGTTTGAAATCAAAGATTTTGGTAAAACCAAATCATGTCTTGGTCTGCAAATTGAATATTTAAATAATGGAACTTTTGTCCATCAAACAGCTTATACTCAGAGAGTATTAAAGCGATTTTATATGGATAAAGCACATCCATTGAGTACTCCAATGGTCGTAAGGTCACTTGATATAAAAAAGGATCCGTTTAGACCACAAGAGGAAGGTGAACAAATTCTTGGACCAGAGGTCCCATATTTAAGTGCCATAGGTGCTTTAATGTATCTTGCAAACTGCACTAGACCAGATATATCATTTGCAGTAAATTTATTAGCGAGATTCAGTTCATCTCCTACAAGACGACATTGGAATGGAATTAAACACATATTTCGCTATCTCCAAGGAACTATTGATCTTGGGTTATTTTACCCAAATGACTCTCGACATGAAATAATCGGCTTTGCTGATGCCGGATATTTATCAGATCCACATAAAGCCAAATCTCAAACTGGCTATGTTTTTACATGTGGTGGTACTGCAATTTCATGGAGATCAATGAAGCAGACTTTGACTGCTACTTCCTCAAATCATGCTGAAATTTTAGCAATTCATGAAGCCAGTCGAGAGTGTGTATGGCTGCGATCTTTGATGCACCATATATTGAAAAATTGTGGCATAGCTACTGAAGAAAAGATACCCCCAACAATTTTATATGAAGATAATGCAGCTTGTATAGCACAATTGAAGGGAGGGTATATTAAAGGAGATAGAACGAAACACATTTCACCAAAATTTTTCTTCACTCATGATTTACAGAAAAATGGTGAAATAGATGTGCAGCAAATCCGTTCAGCTGATAATCTTGCAGATTTATTTACCAAGGCACTACCAACAGCAACATTCGAAAAGTTGGTGAAAAGCATTGGGATGCGCCAACTAAAGAACTTCAACTGATGCTTTGATCAGGGGGAGAAGTAAATATGCAAGAATCATGTACTCTTTTTCCTAACTTGGATTTTTTTTCCCATAGGGTTTTTTCCAAGTAAGGTTTTAACGAGGCATATTCTTCGTATTGACGACATTCAAGGGGGAGTGTTATGCATGTAAACAAGATTGTGAATGTCTAGTGTTCAACATGTGAATATCCATGTTCATGCCTTGATCATAAGGTTAGACATGTGAAAGTCTTGAAATGCATATGCCTTGATTATGAGGTTAGTAAATAGTGAGAGGATAAAAAAGTTTATAAATAGCCTATGTAATGTATTGAGAAAAGAGAGAAAAAAATTTATGCAAGCTTAATACTTGTTTCATCTCATGCCATAATTGTTACACTTTATCCATTTTATTATCCCACCTTTAAACTTCATTTCTTTCACCATTTAATCCCAATTTCCATTACAATACTTCCACTATAAACACAAGCTAATAAGCCATATACCATTTTATTATACACATACATAAATAAATATAGTTATTTCTATAACAAAATTCAAGATGATATATCTTCAAAAAGCATTGTAGCAAGATCGTAGATACGGTATTATATAGGACAATGATGCATACTTAATTCATAATATAGTCATAATTCAATAACATAAGCAAAAATAGAAAAAAGGGTTCTATATGCTTGATTATTATACTATTTCACAGAATTCAAAATTTTAAGCATTAAGACAAGTTGCAGTGATGGTGGGAATGTGGGATCATTTTCAGAAACAAAATAATTGAAATGATCAGATAACTAAACAAGAATCACTTTTCGATGGGACCAACTACAAGAATTCTATAGTCAAAATCGCCACTAATAATAACTCCAGTAGTGTTAATACTGATTAACAACTGATTAATTAAGGAATTCATGAAATACTTGGTGAAAGAAAATAGACCTTTACAGTAGTATTTATATAATGGTGGCCTATTAGGATCCTTGTAACATTGTAAGAGTGGTAGCCATTAATTAATTACATCAAAAGTGGATTTTGTCACCATTGGACTGAGAGATCAATTATAGATGATTTATTAGTATTGTAGATTATTGATGGTTGGCTATGCAGGTTGTAGTTGAAATTGGGCGTGTTAACCTTTTGAGACCACCAAGTGTTCAATACCTCTTTGAATAATTAATGACCCTTCTTACAAAAATGCCTAAAGCTAAAAGTACACTCATAGAGGACACTGCCCCTTCAAGTTCTTCTGCGGCACCTGAATATGTATAGTACTCCATCCCTCCCAAGAATTTTGACACTTATTCCTTTTTTAGGTGTCCCATAAAATTTGATACCTTTTCATTTTTAGATAAATTGAATTAATATAAGTTTGATTAAAATTTTAATTATTGTCAAATCCCATTAAAAATAATTACTTTTACTATTCTGCACAAATTCCAATACAATTTTACTTTTCTACACAAGTCCCTTGTATTTCTTTAATTTTTAATATTTCAAAATTGATGCAGATAAAAATTGTATAAAATATACTTCCTCCTTTTTTCAAACTTTTGTTACGGACCCACATTGTACGTTATCGAATGCTTTTTTAAATCCATTAATAATTCAAATTCGGTACAATTAAAAATTCTAAAAGTTTGATATTTAAAAGCTATAAGATGAGACGAATCTAACAAGATCTCACTTGACTATATTTTAACTTGTATAACTATGATAAAAATTGAAATCAAAGTTGTCCAATGAACAGTGCCACTTTTTGCAACGTAACAAACAATTGAAAACGGAGGAAGTATATTCTAAAACTACACGATTAGACGATTCTAACAAGACCACACTTGATTATTTTTCTCTAATTACATCATTACGATAATATTAAGTCAAAGTTAAATAATAAACAATATCAAAATTTATTAGAATCTTAAATACAAACTCTCACACCACTTTAACTATTAAACCCCACCACCTAAATTACCGTGCCCAAAAGAAATGTGTCAAATTTCGCGGGACGGGGAGTACATATTTTAACTTGTCACCATTTTGGTTCCATAAATTTATTGCTCATTTTCTCCAAGCTTTGTGCAGGCTAAACTGCTAAAGCATAGAGAAAAGGAGTGAATTATCTTGCCAATCCCATCTTTTATTGTACGTATTATTGTGGCTCTGCCTACTTTGGTTCTTGTATTGTGTGTGTGTCCCAAGTCCCGCTTTAGTTTCAACTTTGAAACAAAAGTTGGCAATGGCCTCATTTGTCTTCCATTAACCTCACAACTTCCATCCTCAAAAGTACAATCACTTTGGTTTGCCCTCTCATCATCTCTTCCATAATAAAAGTAGTAAATGATATTGGAAGATAAAAGTGAACATGTTATGTTTTGCATGTATAAATTGGAATAAATAATTCATGGAATATTTTGTGAGGAAAAGAAATTGGTACAGTATTACAGTATATAGTACTAGTATTTTGGTAAAATTGACATATATGTGTCTGCAAATGTGTGTGGGAGCCCAAAACACACCAACTACAAATGGTGATAAAGAGGAGAGATAGGGACCGGATGTGTAGGGGTGTGAATAGGCCAGGCCAGGTCAGGCTTGGCCTTGAACGGCCTAGGCTTATTTAACTTTTGAAAGGCCTGAGCCTAGCCTTTGGCCTTTTATAGGCCTAGTTTATAGGCCCATGCATGGTCTTTTGTATAAATAGGCCGTATTTTAGGCTTTTTTAGAGGTCTATTTAGGCCTATTTAATTATTAAATAAATAATAAATAATAATGTTAATAAATAATAAAAAAATTATATAAAAATTTTAAACAGGCCGACCTAATAGACCTAACAGACCTTTTAATGAGGTTCGGCCTAGGCAAACAGGCCTTTAAAATTATCTAGGTCTTGCCTATTTTGTAAAAAGGTCAGGCCGGGCTAAGCCTAAAATAGGCCAGACCGTAGGCCCCTGTCGGGCGGCCTGGTCTATTCCCCATACTACTTGGGTGGGAATCAATTGGAAGTCAGAGAATTTGACTACTTGGGTCAAGTATCATTCTCTGTAGTACTAGTATTTTTTGATGAAACCGGGCATCCCAAAGCAATTCCTTGCATACACAAGGCTCGAACCCGAGATCTTGCTTAAGGGACTAAAGACCCCATCCACTCAAGCCAACTGTTGTTAGTTCTATAGTACTAGTATTTTTTTTTTTTTGTAAGCCATAAGGCCAGCAAACAGTCAAGAAAACAGGAAAAGAAGAAAGAAAAAAGAGATACACGGGGGAGAGACAAACAGCTACAAACAAGGAAACAAGCAGGTAAAAACACTAGATCCTAGGGAGCAAACACCCGAAGTGTCTGCTTCCCAAAAGGCCCGAACATCGTCCGAGGAAACGCCCACGTCGTGTAGAAGTCCTCCTCTACCGCTCCACGTTTGGCTAGGCCATCTGCAACCTCATTACCCTCTCTCCAAATATGGTGCAAGCTAACCTCCTCGAAAGCACGCCGTAAGGTCCAGATATGTTTGATTAGAGCCGCATACGGGTGGAACTCATTATGCAACTTTAAAATGTCAATGGCAGTCTGGGCATCGGTGTAGCAACACACTCTCTTCACCCCAGCCTTAAGCAGTTCTTCCATGCCTTTAGCCATGGCGTACAGCTAAGCATACAAGATAGTACAACTCCCCAAGTGGCCACTCCCCCCAACAATCCATTGACCTTTGTCATCTCTAGCAACAAAACCGAAACCAGCCTTCCCCAAGCTCCCTAACAAAACCTCCTTGATATGATGCCTGGGTATACTATCACAGTCAAGTGGAATGGCAATAGTACTAGTATTTTGATTTTAGAGAAAGAAATAAAATACTAAAATAAAAAAAAAAATAGAAAAAAAATAGAAAAGAAAATTTGACAGTAAATAGAGAAAGATGACGATGTTAACCTTTAGATCCCCTTGTGGTTTCAGTTTGTGCCTTCTTGGAAGAATTCACAAATCACTCCCAAGTCCCAAGATGAAGTAAACCGCGCTGTGCCGTGTGCATCAGCGACTCTTTCTCTGGCTATGTCTGTGGGCGACGCCTTCCCATGGGTTACTTTCACCTTGCAGCGGCCTTTTAATTTAGCAGGCAAGTCGCAATTCTTTTGAATTCTGTTACGTCAAATTCATTCTTGCCAATTTCGTAGCGATCCTTTCAAAAATGAGTGCATTTCTGCGGAAAAACCTTAGCCGCTTGTTCACGAATGATGCTTGCACCCGCCGCCTTTTCGCTACTTGTAACCAAGGACAATCGTTTGCCCCTTCTGCAATGTTCGATCTATTGCTGCAGAAACACCATTTTTCTCCTCAAGTGGCAACTGAAGTTGCCTCCGTCTTAAATCAGTCGAAAGACCTCGAATTCTCCGATTCAATACTCTCATTTCTGAAAGAAAACGGCTTTTCGAATACTCAATTGGAGAAATTGACGAAACACAGGCCTAAAGTTCTCTTGTCTAGTCTCGAGGACGACATAAAATCCAAAATTAGGGTTTTGCAGGACTTGGGTCTTGATTCCGTCGACATCGCTCAGATTGCCTCAAGCAATCCTTGGATTTTGTTGCATTCAAAATTTGATACACTTGTTGATTACTTACATGTGGAGAATGAAATGCTCGGAACAAATGAGGCTGTAGTGAAGCTTTTCAGTGGGTCAGGGTGCAGGTGGTTTACCCAGGATGCTTTGAGACAGAGACTGGCTCCCAACATTGAATTCTTGAAGAGTTGTGGCATGCGTACAGAACGCATACAGAGTCTTTTTTACAACTACGCTAGGTGTCTGGCCCTAAAGCCGGAATATATTAGGAGATCTGTATAGAAGGCTGAGAGTCTGGGAGTCCATAGAAACTCGGACATGTTTATCTATGCTCTTCGAGCTGTTTCTGGTCTAACTGAAGAGGCTTGGGAGCTCAAGTTGCAGGCTTTCCGGAGTTTTGGGTTTTCAGAAACTGACATAGAGAAAATGTTTCAGACAGGGCCACTGGTGTTTGTTGGATCTGTGGAGAGGTTAAAACGAGCAAAAGATGTTATTCTTGCCACTGGGAAGTATGGCATACCTTGCATTGTTAATTCCCCGATAGCGCTTAACTGCAGTATAGAAAAGAGGCTTCAGCCACGATTTCAGATTTTAACAATTTTGGAGAGGGAGAATCTGATTAAAGAAAAATGGTTTGCACTCGGTACAGTTTGCAAGATGACGAATAAGAAATTTTATGAGAAATTCGTTGGCCCTTATACAAACAAAGTTGGCCAAGTATACGACATTGCAAAGAGTTCTTCCTAGTCCTGACAGAAGCACAATACAGAAGACACAAAGCATTAATTCAATAATTGGGAATAATTTTATTTCTTACATCAGTTACATGTGATTGTGTTAGGGGTCTCGGTGGTGGTTGAAGGCTGTCCAAGCTGCTGGATGCAAGGCAACCAGAGGCGGAGTTGGATAAAGGAAGAACTGCAGCCAGCCGTACTTTGATTTCATTTTGTTTATCAGTGACATTTATATAATTGTTTCATTTTACTGTAACGTAATGCTGCTAACATTACGGAATCCGATTCAGTTGATTTTTCATATATTTTCCTCTCAAATCCGCTTGATCAGGTTTTTATTGCTCACTGTTGAACATGATATCTGAGCTATTCATCCATTGATTTTTGTTTTCCCGATTACCTGAGTTGTTTGCATTGTTTTTGTTTACTGATTACAATTGATTAGTGAAAACTGCTAATGGCTACGCCCAAGTCCTCATCAAATAATAAAGTTTGTTGCCGGAGGAGTGAAATTGAAACTCGTTCTGTTGAATTGCATCGTGTGGAAGGATGCAGTTCTGATAGACTTAAGGCAAAGGATGAAGTCATTAGTGAACCTATTGCATAGGTGCATCCATCCGATCCTCTTTACTGGAAGCGTGTTGATAATCTGGTGAGAACTTGGAAACTCTCAAAGGAGCTGAGAGCTGGAGTGTGAGGAGAACTATGGACGAATTAGCGGTCCTCAAGTGCTGATGCTGAAGAAGTGTATGGCTAACCTGATACAGGTAAGTAGATCTGTTACTGACTATTACAATGAGCCGACCTTGTGGACATTTCCAAGCTGTGTTAAAGCCGTACATGAAAAGTAAGATGATTAAGATGATGATGATGATGATCTATTCAGTTTCTAATGAGTTGGATGAAGGTTTTAAACACGTGGGTAATCAAATTATGCTGATGGAACCTCTTCCCTCAGCTAGCAAGGCGCATGGCATAATTTGTAATGTGGAGTCTCAGAGAGACATCCTTGCTGCTGGCATCTGTTCTCAGGAATGTGCTCTTGGTGTAGGAGAGCTGGTCAAGCTAAAGGTCAAAATCTTGGCAAGCGGGGACTGATGTGTATCTATTGCAAAAAACCAGGGCACACCAAGGAAAAATGCTACTCTAGTTAGCAGCAAAGACAAAAGCTATGCTTGAGCTATATGTGAGGTGGTGTGTAAGAAGACGGGGCATACTTGAGCTACATGCTTCCAGGTTACTGGTGTTGTGCAGACTGGTTGGTGTAAAGCTATGCTGTAAAAGAAAAAAGGTAGAATGAACGATGTGGCTGGATGCTCACAGACTGTCGGTCGGTCCTTTTGGCTAATGGCAAGAATGGAGGAGCTTACTACACTAGTACATTGCGTGGGAATTAGAGAATTACCCACTTCCCCTACCCTTGCTATATGGGATGAATTCCACGAGAAAAATATTTTTGGAAATAACCAGTTATTGAGCTCAACCCATTTTGACTTAGTACCGTACCTAATCAACATATAATTTCCTCAAAAACATAAAGCAATCCAACAATGAATGATTACCACTATAACATTCTGGACCGTGCATCAAGCTTAACTATCATAGAGCAACTATATTTTCTTCAACCTAATTCATTTTACTAGAGTATGTCCTTTACATACATTGTGCAATCAGTTCACTGCATCAATCAACACAACACGCCTGCTACGCATATCACTGTATCTTCACAAATGACCTCACCGGAATCATCACCCCACAAAAATTACTTCAGATTGGTATACATAGAAATGCTGTTGCCCAACTTTTCTCTAACAATGATATCCAGTACACATTTAACAATCAAAACCTTGCAAGAACATAAACCAAAATAAATGGACGATTGTATAAGCGTCCAAACAGCAGTGATGCATGAAGTTCGGTGAAGAAGAGAAAAATAATGCAATTGAATGGTTGGAAGTGAGAATACCTTCATTTATTTTGCTAGCAAAGATCCATGTTCCACTCAGGCACATCAGCAGATATAATAGCAAATAAACAGATATCAATTGGTAACCCAATAGTAACCACTAGAATCCTGATCACTTATAAAGTTTTGACTACATCTAGTTACAATTCTTCAAGCCAATCTCTTAGTTTATTCTCCGTGGGCACTATCAGAACTCTTTGCCATTTACACCTCTGAAATTCACTCAAATAAGGTCACCAAACTTGCCAAAAAACTTGTCATCCGATGTGCTGGAAACTGTTGCAAGATTCGGCCAATTCGTAATTAGATTCTTTCTTTCAAGGATTTCTAACATCTTGAATCTTGGCTTATACCTCTTTTCTATGCTGTAGGCCAGTGATGCCGGATGATTAAGAATGCAAGACATATCATACTTTCCTGTGGCCAGAATAACATCTTTTGCTCTTATGAGTCTCTCTGCAGAGACAGTAAATACCAGTGGTGCCTTCATAAACATTGCTACTAAATCAGTCTGTGAAAACCCACAACTCTGAAGAGCCTGCATCTTGAGCTCCCAACTCTTGCCACACTGCAGAGAAAGAACTCGAACAGCATAAATAAACATGTTGGAGTCCCTACTGATCCCCATTTCCTCGGTCATTCTTACGGATTTCCTAATCATTCCTGGCTTCACCAATAGGCACCTTGGATCCATGTAAAGAAGATCAAGTATCCGTTCCATAGGTGTACCGCAGCTCTTTAAGAATTCAATATTGGGAATCAGTGTCTTTTCCAAATCCCTAGTTAAAATCCAGGGCGATCTCCAACAAAGCTTCGCCACGGATTCATTCGTTCCCATCAAGCTTTTTAGGGTAGAGAAAGAAGGAATAACTCTAGTATTCAAGTTTAAATGCAAAATCATAGGACTGCTGGAGATAATCAAGGCAATGTCATCGAAACAAAAGCCTAAGTCTTGAAAAACCCTAATTTTTGGTTTAATACAATACTCAAGGCTAGCCGTGAGGTATTCAGGTTTATAATTCAAGATTTTCTCCAATTGGGTATTGGAAAAGCCGCTCTCTTTGAGAAATGAAAGTATTGCATCGGATTTTTCTGGGTCTTCCACTCGATTTAAAGCAGAGGCAACTTTTGAAGCGAGTTGTGGGGAAAATTGGTGTTTATGCAGCAATAAATCGAAAATTACGGGAGAGGCACACAATTCTCCTACCTTAAGCTTGGAATTGGGGAAATGTCGGAGATAAACAGAGCAAGAAATGCGGTGAGGCGAAGTACCATTGTTGGTGAAGAAGCAGGTAAAGCTTTTGTGCAGAACTGTAAACATATTGTAATCGAATGCGCAAAATCAAGAGAAGATAGAAAAGTAAATTGAGTTGCCTGTAAAAATGAGAGCCGAGAGGTGAAACCAGAAACTCCTCAGGAAGTCGGTTGAATGGGGATTTGGGATGGTGCTCAGCCTCATCGCTCAACAACAAAATTGGAAGCCGGAAGGGACGGCCAATTATGCAACTAAACATTTTCTTAAGAAAAGATACTATATGAAACTGAAACATGGGGTGAACGAATCGGTCTAGAAGGAAGGAGAATCCCACGTTAAAGGTTAAAGGGATCTCACAAAATTGTGTCAAATTGAGCAAAAATATTACTCAAACTTACTTTTCGTGTTTGACCTTTTGGCACGGTTAATAGTTTAACTTTGACTTAATAGTTTAACTTTGATAAAAAGTAGTTGATTTGGGTCTTGTTAGAATGGTGTAATTATGTAGTTTCAGAATATATAATTTACATAATTTTTTATTGTATATGTTAGTACATTACTTTGACAACCTAACCGTGTAGTTTTTATTGAGATGATCTACAGGTGGTAGCACATTCGATCACGACGACAGACAGTTAACTCTGCTAGATGTTATTTGTATTGTATTCATTTAAATAGTGCAGAGTCTGTAATCTGAGTAAGGTTTTTGAGCGATTTTATTTTTCATTCATTCTTAGAGATTAG
Organism: Hygrophila difformis; assembly: GCA_030278955.1. Classification (NCBI taxonomy): domain Eukaryota; kingdom Viridiplantae; phylum Streptophyta; class Magnoliopsida; order Lamiales; family Acanthaceae; genus Hygrophila; species Hygrophila difformis. The sequence continues at coordinate 13,041,494 of JAOANR010000006.1, forward strand.
AGAGAGAGAGAGTCTTGTAATGTTCTTCAAGATTTCATAGAGATATTATTAGAAGAGCAAAATTAGAGTTTGAGTTTACACTGAAATATCTCGAGATATTGCAATCTTCAATCATTCAAGAAGTTCTGAAGAAATTCAGCGATCAAGATGAAAGCCATGATGAACGACAAAAAGTGATCGTGCCTTTGAAGATTCCAATTAGGGTGAGTTCCCTACAGACGTGTTGAGGGGGAGTCTCAACGACGTTTGCTCGACTGGATTGATCATCTAGTGGTAGAGTTTGGTTTCAGGTGTTAGGCATTTGTTAGCGTGTTTGTGTTCTTGGTATTTGGTCTAGTAAAGGTCGCCTGAATTGGTATCCCCCAGACGTAGGTCGGAAGGACCGAACTGGGTTAACAAATTTGCTGCGTTCTTTATTGCTTTTGACAAACCGTAGTTAGAACATAGCATCTACATCAATAACCGAATCTTGATATTAAAGGGGACCTACGGTATATATTTTGAGATATTAACAATTGAAAAAGTGCATTAGATTTTTGTAGAAATAAAACAGAACAAGTTAAATAGGACAAGTTAAATGGGACAGAGGGAGTAACATTCTATACATTTTTGCCCTTTTCCATTTAACCATTGAACTGGTAGCATTTAACGTTGAAAACTGCCGGAAGGTGGTCATGATTTTTACACATTTTGTTAATCGAGACGAGAGGAATACTTTTTTGCTCGAAGAAATGAGTGACATAAGCCATACCCCCTGGAATCTTGCTGGTTATTATAGGAATTGCTTGACAAAATAGTTAAATTCATAAGTCAGCTAATTTGTCTCATAATTTGAAAAAAAATAACTTACTTTAAAAAGATAAAATAAATTGAAACATTGTTCAATCAGCTATTTTTAAAATCGTCCCAGATATCAACATTTTATAGGCAAACGTTGACCTCAAAATTGTCAAAAACTAATTTTTACTAATTTATTATTCATATAGTATGAGTTAACAACTCACAACTAATTACCCAAACAAGCCCATAATATTTTGATCAGTTGATTATAGCAGCCTAGTATTTATTGTCTATTGGTAAGTGGATTACTGATAAGCTAAAGTAGCGATCTTGGAATAGGCAGTGGATATTGACATAATGACACCTAAAAATATTAGTAGCATCCACATGCAAATGATGTAGTATTATTATGGCCCTAATTATTAGTAAAAATATAAAAACTGTTATAGAAATAACTATCTTTATTTATGTATGTGTATAATAAAATGGTATATGGCTTATTAGCTTGTGTTTATAGTGGAAGTATTGTAATGGAAATTGGAATTAAATGATGAAATGTAAAGAAATAAAAGTAGTGTGTAATTTCAATGGTGTGTTTTTTCTCTTCATAACACACCTATATTTATAGAAGTGAGAAATGACTAATCATTCACAAGACCTAACTATTTACTAACTTCAAGAATAAGGCATAAACATGCCAAAGATATTCACAATATTCTCAACACTCCCCCTTGAATATCTTCAATACAAAGAATATGCCTCGTTAAAACCTTACTTGGAAAAAACCCAGTGGGAAAAAAATCCAAGTGAAGGAAAAAGAGTACAATATTCTTGTATCAGATGCTCCCCCTGATTTGGACATCATTTTAAATCTCGAAGCCGCCGCATTCCAATTTTCTTCACGAGCTTCTCGAATGTTGCAGTCGGCAATGCCTTGGTAAATAGATCCGCTAAATTATTTTCTGATCGAATTTGTTGCACATCGACTTCACCATTCTTTTGAAGATCATGAGTGTAGAAGAATTTTGGTGAAATATGCTTTGTTCTATCTCCTTTGATATAACCCCCTTTCAACTGGGCTACACAAGCCGAATTATCTTCAAATAAAATTGTTGGGGGCATTTGTGGTTCAATGATTAAACCACAACTCTTCAATATATGTTGAGTCATTGACCTCAACCAAACACATTCTCGACTTGCTTCATGGATTGCTAATATTTCGGCATGATTAGAAGAAGTAGCAGTTAGAGTCTGCTTCATTGACCTCCAAGAGATAGCAGTTCCACCACACGTGAAGATATAGCCTGTTTGAGATTTGGCTTTGTGTGGATCTGATAAATAACCTGCATCGGCATAGCCAATTAACTCATGTCGAGAGTCTTTTGGGTAAAATAACCCAAGATCAATTGTTCCTTGGAGATAGCGAAAAACATGCTTTATGCCTTTCCAATGTCGTTGAGTAGGGCAAGAGCTGAATCTTGCGAGTAGATTGACTGCAAACGCGATATCAGGTCGCGTGCTGTTTGCAAGATACATTAACGCACCAATTGCGCTTAAATATGGGATTTCTGGGCCAAGTTGCTCTTCATTATCTTCTTTTGGCCTAAATGGATCCTTTGCAGGATCAAGTGTCCGAACGACCATTGGATTATTTAGCGGATGAGCATAATCCATTCGAAATTGCTTTAATACCTTTTGGGTATAAGCTGATTGATGAACAAATATGCCCATTTCCAAATGCTCAATTTGTAGGCCAAGGCAAAATTTCGTTTTCCCGAAATCTTTGATTTCAAACTCCTTTTTCAGATATTCGACCGCCTTTTTCAACTCTTCAGGAGTTCCAATTAGATTTAAATCGTCAACATAGACTGCGACGATCACAAATTCTGACCCATTTTTCTTTATAAATACACAAGGGCTGATCGGGTCATTTGTATAGCATTCCTTTATCAAACTTTCACTGAGGCGGTTGTACCACATTCGGCCAGATTGCTTGAGCCCATACAACGATTTTTGCAATTTGATGGAATAATTTCCTCTGGGTTTTGAGTTGCAAGACTCAGGTAATTTAAACCCTTCAGGTATTTTCATATAAATATCATTTTCCAATGAGCCATATAAATATGCAGTAACAACATCCATCAGCCTCATTTCGAGATTTTCTCGTACTGCTAGACTCATTAGATACCTGAATGTTATTCCATCCATAACTGGGGAATATGTTTCCTCAAAATCAATTCCCGGTCGTTGTGAAAAACCTTGGGCTACAAGCCTTGCCTTATATTTGGCAATTTCATTATTTTCATTTCTTTTTCTCACAAACACCCATCTGTAGCCAACAGGCTTCACATTTTTTGGTGTTTGGACAATAGGGCCGAATACTTTTCGTTTATTCAGTGAATCTAGTTCAGACTGAATCGCATCTTTCCATTTTGGCCAATCATTTCTTTTCCGACATTCTTCAACTGATCTTGGTTCAGGATCCTCGTTATTTTCCATTACATCGAGTGCAACGTTGTATGCAAAGGCATTATCAACGTTTGTTTCTTTTCGGTTCCAACATTTCCCAGTATTGATATAATTGAAAGAAGTTTCAATAACTTCATTTTCTTCTGGGTGAATATTTTCAGGTTCAACCTTTTCGGGGGTTGAATCAATTTCTCCTTCGGGAGTATCATCTGTGATTGATTTATCACCCATATGGATAATTTTCTTCTTTCGTGGATTTTTATCCTTGGAACCCAAAGGCCTACCACGCTTCAGGCGTGCAGTAGGTTCATTTGCACTTGGAATTTGCCCTTCTGGGACATTTATATTGGCTGGTGCATTTGCTGCATCATTTATATATGATTTTGTGACTTTAGCAGCATCATTAAAAGCATCGGGTAATTGATTTGCAATTCCCTGCAAATGCACAATTCTTTGAACTTCAAGTTCGCATTGCCTTGTACGAGGATCAAGGAAATCAAATGGACTTTGCCAAGATATTTCCTTTTTCAGTTGATCATTTCCTCCCCCTAATGTCGGGAATTGAGTTTCATCAAAATGACAGTCTGCAAATCTTGCAGTAAATAAATCACCCGTTTTTGGCTCAAGATATTTAATAATCGAGGGTGATTCATACCCGACATATATGCCCAACCTTCTTTGAGGTCCCATTTTTGTGCGTTGTGGTGGCGCAATCGGTACATAAACCGCACACCCAAAAATTCGCAAGTGGGATATATTGGGCTCCTTTCCAAACACAATTTGTGTAGGGGAGTAGCTATGATAGCTTGTCGGCCTTATTTTCACAAGTGCGGCTGCATGCAATATAGCATGTCCCCAAGCAGAAACAGGGAGTTTTGATTTCATTAACAAGGGTCTTGCAATTAATTGCAATCGCTTAATAAATGATTCTGCCAGACCATTTTGCGTGTGCACATGAGGCACAGGATGTTCAACAGTAATTCCAATCGACATGCAGAAATCATCAAATGCATGTGATGTATATTCTCCAGCATTATCAAGGCGTATTTTCTTTATCGGATGATCTGGAAACTGTGCTCGCAATTTTATAATTTGTGCAAGTAATCTTGCGAATGCCAAATTGCGAGTTGATAATAAACAAACGTGTGACCAGCGTGATGACGCATCAATTAATACCATAAGGTACTTGAAAGGTCCACACGGTGGATCAATAGGTCCACATATATCGCCTTGAATTCTTTCTAGGAATGTAAGGGATTCAATTCCCACTTTTACTGGAGATGGTCTGTTTATCAATTTCCCTTGTGAACAGGCTGCACAATTGAACTCATTTGGGTTCAATATCATTTGCCTTTTCAATGTATGGCCATTTGAATTTTCAATAATTCGCCTCAGCATTACACTGCCAGGATGCCCAAGTCTATCGTGCCAGGTAATAAATTCACTAGTAGCTTTCAAGCCTACTAGGTTATGTATTTCTGCGGCACATATTTTTGTATAGTATAAGCCAGAGGAGTAACATGGCAATTTTTCATTCACAAATTTTTTGCCATTTTCAATTCGAGTTATCAAAAGATACTCGTGATCTGCCTCTTTTGAAGTTTCAATGTGATATCCATTTTTTCGAATATCATTGAAGCTCAGTAAATTTCTTCGAGCTTTGCGTGAGAACAAGGCATTTTCAATTGCCATTTTTGTCCCTTCAGGGAGAAATATAACAGCTCTACCGGAGCCTTCAATGCATTTTGCATTACCGCTTATAGTTTTCACTGCGGTCTTTTCCAATTTTAAATTGGAGAAATAGCTTTTGCTTTTCAAAATGCTATGCGTTGTTGCACTGTCAATGAGGCAGATATCATCTCCGACTTTTGAATTTCCAGCATCCATTTCTTTACAAGAATATAAGAATGTTAATAAACATCAGCAATATAAATATTATTAATGCAAAAGCATATTTATATTATACATGGATAATAAAAGGGAAGTACAAGATATCATTATTTATATTAAACAGGAATTATAAAAGACAAGTAAAATATATATATAGCTATATAATATATTATTTAGTAACAGTATCTGGCTCAACAAAATCATCAGCTTCCAGGTGCGTGATATTATCATTTAATATATCATCATAAGTATCATCGTGGGCATTATGGTGTGCTTCAACACCTGGTCTTTCTTTTCGTTTCGAGGCCTGATACAGTTCAGCTAAGTGTTTAGCTGTGTGGCATGTTTGAGCCACATGGCCTTTAATTCCACAACGATCACAAATTTCATCATTTTGTTTATGCTTTCTTGCATAATTTCTTTGTTGTGGTTTGTAAGGCCTTCTGGTATCATATCTGCGATTTTGCTCAAATCGAGGCTTATTTCTATAATTATTTTGACGAGATGATTCACCTCTGCCTCGATTGTGATACCGATTTTGGCCACGATCATCATTTTGATTTTTAAAGTGCCCACGATCACGCACATATTTCGATGATTGAGCCGCGTTCACCTCAGGGAACGGTTTTGCACCTGCGGGCCTAGATTCATGATTTCTCAACAACAATAGGCTGTTTTGTTCAGCCAATAATAAGCAGGTGATAAGATCAGAATATCTCTGAAAACCTTTTTGACGGTATGTCTCACTCAATACTGTGTTTTTAGCATGAAACGTAGAATACGTTTTTTCAAGCATTTCTGCTTCAGATATCTTTTGCCCACATAATTGCAATTGGGCCGTAATTTTGAACACATCGGAATTATATTCCCGGACTGTTTTAAAATCCTGAAGTCTCAGGTTTGTCCAGTCATCAAGGGCTTTTGGAAGCACCGTCTTTTTAAGATTATCATATCTTTCTTTCAGCTTTTCCCACAATGCCAGTGGGGATTCCACAGTCACGTACTCCATTTTAAGTGCCTATTCGATATGATGGCACAAGAAAATCATGGCTTTTGCCTGATTTTGATGGCTGGGATTTTTGCCTTCAGCAATAGTATCTTCCAGACCCATTGAAGTAAGATGCATTTTTACATCTCGGGCCCAGGACATATAATTGCTTCCTTCAACGGTTAAAGGAGCAAATTCCTGCTTTGCAAGGTTAGCCATAATCTTATTGAAAGTTTAGAAATAAGAGATTATACCTCAAATGATAATCTGGACAGAGTCTCCTCGTGCTGATAACGTGTTATAGAAATAACTATCTTTATTTATGTATGTGTATAATAAAATGGTATATGGCTTATTAGCTTGTGTTTATAGTGGAAGTATTGTAATGGAAATTGGAATTAAATGATGAAATGTAAAGAAATAAAAGTAGTGTGTAATTTCAATGGTGTGTTTTTTCTCTTCATAACACACCTATATTTATAGAAGTGAGAAATGACTAATCATTCACAAGACCTAACTATTTACTAACTTCAAGAATAAGGCATAAACATGCCAAAGATATTCACAATATTCTCAACAAAAACATATTTTAATTGCGAATAGTCGAGGGAACATGAAATTTTACTTTATGAGTTTATAAAAAGAATTAGGTAAAATGTGGGTGGATGTAAAACTTTACTAAAAGAAAGGGGGTCGGTGACAATATCCTCGGCCCTTGGAATATTCCCGCTTCCTAACATCACCAAATTCTCTATTCTATCCCTCTTTCATTCTTCACTATTCCACTCGCTTTTTCCGTTATTCCATCCGGCTGCGGACGCAACCGCCGCGCGCAGCGCTACTGTTCCCGTCCGGAGAGCCAACAACATTACTGGATCATGACAAACTACAACACGCCAACTAAAACCACCTGATACTTTTTCTTCCACTACAAAAGATGAGAGCAGAAACCCTAACCCTTGTGCTGGTTAATCTAGCAGGGATAATGGAAAGAGCGGATGAATCGTTGCTACCGGGAGTCTACAAAGAAGTCGGGGAAGCTATCCACGCTAGCCCAACCGGCCTGGGCTTTTTGACCCTTTTTCGATCCGTGGTGCAGGCGCTTTGTTACCCCTTAGCTGCTTACCTCGCCTCCCGACATAATCGGGCCCTGGTCATTGCTTATGGGGCTTTCCTTTGGGCTGCCGCCACCTTCCTTGTTGCCTTCTCCTCCTCGTTTTTTCAGGTCTTTCATTGTCTTTTTCTTAAAAGTTTCATTGTCTTTTTCTTAAGGCTTGGGCGTCTTTCTCTCCTTGTATTGTTCCTTACTCCTATAATCCTATTTGTTGAATACAATTGTTCTGTGATCTTTGTGGATCCAAGGAATACTAATGCTTAGTTAATTGGTTTCATGAGCAGTAACACAGAGAATCGGTGGTTTGATTATCAATTGGTTTTGCAGATTTAAGCTGTGCATCAAAAGGCATCATCGATGATATACTTTACTAATGTAGCTTGCTTACATTACAGTCTAGGATGGGCCTCAGGGTTCTCTGTTTGAAGTGAATTGTTGCTATTGAATTTTTTGTTTGGAAGATCTTATCGTAAAGATGTCAGTAAAGTAATCCAATGTAGTTGTGCATCCTTGCAAAATTGAATGGAAGTCCTTTAGTCTTCTCATCTTGTGGATTATTTGTCTTACTTGATGGGGTTATTCGTCACAGTATTCCTGTGCATTTATATCAGGCATTCCTTTCATCAGTAGCCTTAAGCTCTTCAACAGAGCATATGACCAATCTTGACAAATGAGTTTTTATATTGTGGGCTTAGTGACTTTTTTGGTTGGATCAGTAGGTTGAAATGATTATCTTGGAGAAATTTATGTGGGATTAGTTCAACATTTTAATTATCTTATGCTGTTTCTACGTGATCAAAGACTATTCCATTAGAAATAACATGTGTTAGGTTAATGAAATAGCTTATTCGATTGAGGTATATCTATTGTCATTACCCTGATCCATTCAAAGAATAGCCATCACATCACCTTGTAGCGGTTTCTTCTTGAATGACTAGAGCTGGACGCCTATGTGAATTAAGTTAGCAAAGCGCATCATGGGCTCCTTATCATGAAGAAAACAACTTCTTGCGAACTACACATTTCTCTATATATCAATCTATTGTATTTCCATGAACTTTGCTTGCAAGTTTTACAATTCATAAATCACCTCATACATGATATTTTTACTAGGCAGGAAGTTAAAATCCCTTATATTTTGCATGCTTTTGGCAATTTCTGTATATAATATGCGCATCAAAAGTGTGAAAGAGTGTGCATATTGCTCGGGCTCCTGGGTGAAAGAGATCTTTTTACATGTGAATTACTTCTCGTGCAGACATTTCATATTCAAGTAGGCAAGTGACATAAAATGCTAGTGCATGTGCTTATGGGGCCATATGATATCTTCCTTGTATATGTAAAGATATGCAGTCCTGTAATCAATATCTCTATGTATTTGCAATTGCCTTCGCCCTTCTGCAATGATTTAAACAGCATCTGTCAGGTAGCTATATCAAGAGCTTTAAATGGAATTGGCCTCGCCATTGTTGCACCTGCAATTCAGTCCCTTGTAGCTGATTCAACCGATGATGGAGGCCGTGGGATGGCTTTCGGGTGGCTGCAGCTTACCAGCAATGTCGGGTCTGTGATTGGTGGATTATTCTCATTATTGATAGCTCCACATGCTTTATTGGGCATCCCTGGATGGAGGATTTCATTTCATCTCGTCGGCATAATCAGTGTTGCAGTGGGTATTCTTGTCCGGTTATTTGCTGTTGACCCTCTCTTTCCAAATGACGGCACAGTTGCTAGTAATGAAGCTTCCAAAAACTCTTTCCGGTCAGACGTGCGAGATCTTGCACGGGAAGCCAAGTCTGTAGTAAAAATTCCATCTTTTCAAATTATTGTAGCCCAAGGTATCACAGGTTCGTTTCCCTGGTCGGCATTGTCTTTTGCACCTATGTGGCTTGAGCTAACTGGTTTCTCTCATGAGAAGACTGCCATCCTCATAGGCTTGTTTGTGGTTGGGAACTCCCTTGGCGGTCTATTTGGAGGTAAGATGGGTGATTTCCTCTCAAAGCGACACCCGAATTCTGGTCGAATCATTCTGTCACAGATAAGCTCTGGCTCAGCTATTCCTCTTGCAGCAATTCTCTTGCTTGCAGTCCCAAGCAATCCATCCACAGCAATGTCCCACGGTCTGCTTCTGTTCATCACGGGTTTTTTCATTTCTTGGAATGCTTCAGCCACAAACAAGTAAACACCTATATCTCACTCTTTCAGTTCCCCTTATTACTTCTATGTTGGCTGCCGTTCTTGTAGTGCTCAACATCTTTGACATTACATTCTATTTCTATAACCATATAGGATATTGTTATGAATTGCAATAGACAGTCCAATTTTTGCAGAGATAGTTCCAGAGAAATCTCGAACGAGCATCTATGCATTAGACAGATCTTTTGAATCTATATTATCATCATTTGCTCCTCCAACCGTTGGACTATTGGCTCAATACGTCTATGGATATAGGCCAGTTCCAGAAGGTTCTGAAGACATCTCCACAGACAGAGAGAATGCAACATCCTTAGCCAAAGCTCTCTTTGCAGCAATAGGCATTCCTATGGCCTTATGCTGCATCATATACTCTTTCCTCTATGGTACATATCCTAGAGATAGAGAACGCGCCAGAATGGAAACCACCATAGCATCAGAGATGGAACTTGTGGAATCAGATTCTCGAAACCTTCTGGAAATTCCATCCGGTGAAAGAAAAGAAGTTGATCTTGACAACCAAACCGTTGTTCAAACGCCTCTTGATGGATATGGATCTGATCCTGATGAAACTGACGAGAAGACATTGGTTTATCGCAAGGTAATGAAATACTCTCGTACACGAAAGGTATAAAACATTTTTTGGTCACAAATCATCCTAAATTACTGTATACATATATAAAAAATGGTATTATCCGCCGAAGCATTTGAAGTTTGAACTGCTTCGCATACATGTTTGTACATACACCACCAGTGAACCTATCTGGAACTGTAGCTGGAATCCCTCTTAATCGAAATATTTGAAACACACGTATAAATATCTAGATATTATTATTATCCCGTCGAAGATGTTACATTTGCCCTTCTCTGGTAAGCAAAAAACTCGGGGGAAAATCCTTTCTCAAATATATGATGCAGTATTATACGAGTAGTATTAAACCTGATATGCTCCAACTTTTGTGTTTGATGTTAAACCTGATATGCTCTTTCATTTCTTCCCATTTTGTTTTCTGATTTCATTAGCTGTATGAACATCAATCATCACCGAGAAAGTTATTATGGAAAATTGGGAAGCCGAAGTACGATTTCAGGTAAGAACAGTAAGATTGACTCTTATCACGTACTATCTTGCTTTTATCTGTTCTGCGTTATTTGCGGTCTGTTGGTTAGGGAATTCTGTTTAGAGAATACTCTATGTGAAAATGAAGTTTGCATTTCAGTCATTATCAGAGCTTAAATTATTTCTCTTGTAAAAGGTATTGTTTTTACCAAAGAGTTATTTTAATTTTATCTTTAAAAAATTAGTATACGGTATACGTCAATTGTTAAAAAGAAAAGAAATTTAGTTTACAAAGGTTGCATTCGAAAGAAAAAAAATACTACTAAAGACCTTAAAAAACTGTTTAAACTCCAATATATCAAATTCTATTGTTTAAATGATCAAATGCAATTGGTCTAAGTGGTATGAGGCTCCGACACTTAAACAAATGTTTCGAGTTCGACTCTTTGTGTATGTAGAATTCAATTTTGATAAAGTTAACCCTTCATTTCCCACCAGATTATTAAGAGATTAGTTTTGGACTCAATGTGGTTGTCTAAAAAAATATACTGTTGTTCAAATCATTTCAATTTAAAATTATATTTGTACTATTACCTTCCAATTCTAATTATTTTCTAGTTAAGGATAAAAAAAAATGGATGAATTGATTAAAAAAATGGAAGAAGGGAGTTACTTGTAAGGCTATCTCCAACCCTAAATTTTATTTTACAGGTACACTATCTATATTTTCCAGTTAAATTTACAAATTTCCATTATTTCTCTCCAACCCACAATTCTATATTTTCCTCTACAATATAATATTCCATTTTGATTCCATTACTATTCATATAATATTCGTTTATCAATTAATTTTAATACATACTTTTTCAATACATATTTTAATATATATAAAATTTAATTTGTATATTTTAATTTATTTAATTAAAATATAATTAAAAGCAAAAAATCAAAACTGAAAAAAAAAAATAAAAAAGAGAGCAGTTGTTAACAAAATCAAAAAATGAAAAAAAGAGAAGAAAAAACAAATAAAAAAAGTAAATAAAACATGAAAAAAAAGAGAAAAAAAAAAGGATGCCGGGGTGAACAGGGCACTGTGTAAAATCGCGGTGCACTGTTCCGGAAGGCCAAAAATGGTGATGGCGGGCGGCAATTTCGCAGTGCATTGGAGCGGCCGCTACCGCCATTAAAGCGCCCACCACCATTTCAGAGGCGGCGTTGGAGACGTTCTAATCCACCATTGTAAATGCCCACAAATGATTTGTATCCCTTTTGCAGGGGTGTCAAATTCAGGTTTCGGATCGTGTTCGTGTCGTGTTTCGGTCGGGTTAGTCGGGTCGTGTTTCAGGTTTCACAGGTTCGGGTCGTGTGCGTGTCAGATGTTAAGGTGTTAATAAGGGTATAACACAAAATATATAATTTCAAACACGACCCGAAACCCAAAATGAACTTGAAATATCAAACCCGAACAAGACCTAAAAATTTTTAGGCCGAATTTCGGATTAGAGAAACTGAAAATGACTAAACCCGAAAAACCAAAAACTGTATCGGGTTCGTGTCGATCGGGTTCGTGTTTTCGGATCGTGTCCAAAATTGACACCCCTACCCTTTCGTTTTCTAAAAGTAAGTTTATTTATTTTATTTGTTATTGCTACATTGTTTTAAGTTTATTGAGCCAATGCCACATAAATGGCAAATGATAATAAAGGAAATTGATAGGATTGGTTGGGGTTGAATTGGGAACTTGATAATTAAAGTAAGTTACCATCCCCAATTAGTCCCATTTGAAAAGTATTTAACATAATATTTTTGGAGTGATCATTGAAGGTCTGAAAAAGGGTGGTGAGAGTCCATACCACATAAATTACAATATTTATATTTAACGTAATTTTTTTGATGAGATTATTTAACGTAATTGAAATGAACTTGAGAAAGGGAAATTGGAAATACGCTTTACGACAAAGTTTTCAAATTTGAATAAATTCGTAAATCCGTTATCCATCTAATTCCACAAAATCAATTTTACCATTCCAACGGATACCATCTGTCCCTCTGTAAAATGACACACTTACCCTTCATAAATTATTTAGAAAATGTCAGAGGGGCGTTTCCGTAAAACCAAAGCGTGGCTTGCCCCCTTCCCTGTCACTCGCACGTGCCGTCCAACTAAAAGGCACATGCTGCGTCCCCTATATAGCCGAGGGAGCGGAATTTAATTTCAAAAAGAATCTCCCCTCTCCGGCTCCCTCCCTGCGGTTCTCTCCAATTCCAACGCCTTTCCATTTTCCCAACAGTATTCCGAACCGTACGAACTGTAGTATTATAAATACACAACAGTGGCTGCACTAGCAAATAGCACTACCCTCTGTAACAGACTAGCTCCCCAACAAACGGTGGAAAAATCTCTACAGTCGCCAGGAGTATTTGGGCCGATTTAGCTTCCAGATCTCTTGTCTTGTTCTCGAATCAATTGGCAGAGAAGAATTTTTGTGCTGAATTGCTTGGATTGAAAGTTGTCGGAGAAAATGACGACGCCGGTGAGGAAGCCTCACACTTCGACGGCAGATCTGCTCACGTGGTCGGAAAATCCATCAGAATATTCTCCAGCGCCGGTCTCCGCTCCCCGTTCGCATCAGGTAATCAGGAATTTCGCTGTCCTTGAGTTCCTTTTGTTTTTCGGTTCAATAATTTGGCTGAAAAATTGGGATGAAACCGCAGCCGTCGGATGGGATCAGAAAGGTGGTGTTTGGGGGTCAGGTTACTGATGAAGAAGTGGAGAGTTTGAACAAGAGGTTAGAGATCTAAATTCTCTTTTCATGCTTTACCGATTTTGATTTTTCTTTTTCGGGATTGTTTTGTATACTATGGAAAATTTATGTCTGCATTTTTCATTAGTTTTGAAATAAATATTGAAAAAGTGGATCATCAATCTCCATTCAATCATGTTCAGCTTTTGTTCATTCAATGTCAAGAAAACTACCAAAATATCTCTGATCTCTAGTTTGTTTCTCCCTTCATGGGTAAATGGTGATCACAAGATTCACATGAAATTTTGATGGGATCTTACATTTGATTGATGTATAATCAATTCAGTTCTGGCACAGAACATGGGAGAGTTTTCCAGAAATTGTTATGGACTCGCATTCAATTTAAGTCATTAGGTTTCGCAAATCATTGATCCTATACATGGATGTGGGCATCCGGACTAATCTATTGAATATAAGCATTCATAACGTGATTCACCATGTGACATCATCCGTTTCTGCTCAAGTGTATTGGACACGAAAAGTACTTGTTTTTCTTGAAAGTGTTTACATTTTGCATTAACTGTTTTCCAGGAAGCCGTGTTCTGGCTACAAAATGAAGGAAATGACCGGAAGTGGTATTTTTAAAGCTAATGGAGAAAGCGGAGAGCCTGAAACTGAGGATGCCAGCCAGACTCCAGGCAACAAAACTGGGTTGCGGATGTACCAGGTATTTGTCTGTTCCTAGTGTTTCTTGTTATCTTATCTGTCGTATGACTATTTATGATTTAATTCCATCTCTTGATGATTCTAATGATGTTTTAAAATTGATACTAGCAAGCGGTGGCGGGAATCAGTCACATTTCTTTTGGTGAAGAAGAAGCAGTTTCTCCAAAGAAGCCAACCAGTATTCCCGAAGTTGCAAAGCAGAGAGAGTTGTCTGGGAATCTCGAGAGTGAATCCGAGTCAAAAATGCAGAAACAACTTTCTTTTGCCAAAAACAAGGAGCTTAGTGGACATGATATTTTTGCTCCACCCCCTGAAATTCAACCTCGTCCCTTGGCTGTTCGAGCTTTGGCACTAAGGGAAAATATTACTCTTGGAGAACCCACATCACACAATGTAAGTGTGCTAATCCTTTCTTTGATTCCATAATATTCATAACACTATCTATGAACCTATACAACAGAGAAACATTTATTTTCAAATGATGCCCTTCAACAAAATATGATTTGCTAATGCATTTTCCTAAGCAATAGTAAAATTCTAAATTTATGGGGTTTTTAGTTTGGGATGACATAAGGTTCATGGTGTTTTCTGACTCCATTAGTTTTATGCATTTTTTGGCATCTGAAGATTTTGCTTATTGAAAAGGGTGCTGGAGGCCATGGCAATGATGCTATGAGTGGGGAGCCTGTAACGAAGACAGCAAAAAAGATTCCCAACCAAAAATTTACAGAGCTTTCCGGTAATAACATTTTTAAGGGAGATACACCCCCAGCATCAGCTGAGAAGCCCCTGAGTTCAGCTAAACTGCGGGAGATGAGTGGCAGCAACATTTTTGCAGATGGGAAAGTGGAATCCCGGGACTATTTTGGAGGCGTGCGCAAGCCACCCGGTGGGGAGAGCAGCATTGCACTGGTGTAACTTGTTTAGAAAGGAAAGAAATAACTGAAAATTGTTTACTTGGCTTACTTTGCTTGCACATTATTGTGATTTATGTTATTTAGTTGGGGGTTGTTGATCTGATATCATGTGATTTGACAGACTGTTTGGTGATTTTTTTTTAATGGTAACCGTCTTAGGTTTGATTGAAATGTTGCATAGGTTTTCAAAACAATTTCGCTAATTTGAATTCCATAGTTGATTGGGTTTGTGTTGTGGCTGTGGTCATTGACATATTTATGAACTGTGTGTCGACTTGTATAACATCAATTCCTTCTGTGGTTTCATTCGAGTGGCCAGGACTCTGGAATTCTTTTTCGGGGGTGCCAGCCCTTCTAAACGTGCTTTAACTGCAGAAATATTGCAATCAATTTTGTAAGTACTTTGAAGTTAGTATATTTGTTTAAGCCACATGAACCCGGTCTAAGCTTCAAGCTTTCAAAAGCAAGTCCAATCAAGGAAGGCCTCACCAAGATCAGGCCAGCCTATGATGCCATGGACCAGGTCCAGAACCTTCTAAGATCCACACATGAAAAAGCAAGTCAACGATCAAGAGTCAAAACTATTGCGATATGTGGAATATCAAAACAAGACACAAGGAAGTGCAGTGCAGTGCAGTGGCTCAACATAGGCAGAGCATGCTGTGCCACCATCTTGGTAGCAAGAAGACCCCCACCTTTTTTTTAGGGCAAACATGCAAGGCACTCAAAAAATTTATCACAGGAGATTGTAGCTACCGCCTACCAAGGGAGCTTATAATCATCCTATCCTATATCCTCAGTGGGGCTATATGGAAAACATTAATACAGGAAGTGTGGATGTAGATTCATCAACACCCCTCAATAGGCGAGCTAGAAGTGTGGATGTTTCTTATACAGGAAGACCACCAGATGGATCAAACTATGACAACAAAGCTCCTTTGGAGACTTTGAGCCCTCAAGTGGATAGGGGACGTATGCAGACTGTGACTCTGCCACCATCCCTTGATCAATAATAGGTTTGCATTGAGTGTGACAGGGGACGTATGCGGACTGTGAGAGGAGAGCAGAATTCCAAGTGGATAGGGAGTGTATGCGGACTGTGACTCTCTAAGGCTTGCATTGAGTTCTTGAATATGATTTGCTAAGTTTCTATGGTTTTTAGTGTACTTGTATATGTTTTGCTAGGTTTGCATTATTGCAACCTATTTTTGGAATAAAATGAGTCCGGCCCTCCACTCTCCCGAAAAAAAAAAAAAAAAAAACATTAATAGGTTGGCGGTACAAGCTACAAGGGCATACCCTAGAATGAAGAAGTTACTTGAGCTTCTCCCATGCCTGGTCAATGTCATCATTTCAACTCTTTCGTAATTTGCAAGTCTTTCAACTTCAACCGAAGTCATCCATTTGCTCCATCTAAGGCAATGTTCATATTCTCATTTCATCCCCATTAAATAATACTCCAAGGCTATTTCCATTTTATTATTAACATAAAATAACATAGATTATATCAGTATATGGTATACAACATTCGTCTTAAAATTCAAGACACTAGGTTGTACTAAGTGTATAACTCCTCCCACAATCTATCTATCACATGATGAGTTCAAAGAGGGGAGGAGGGAGTGCAATCTATGTATGTCTCTTACACAAGATAATTTTGTGGAATATATTCAGTAATTAATCCATTTTTCCTCATGAATCAACGGCTCAACATATTGACAATATTATTTATTAAAATATTTTAAGCTAACCATTGGAATATAACAATGGGAGCTCAACATGTATAATATCACAGGAGTCATAAAAAGCAACATTGCTCCAGCAACACTAAATTATTTATAGCTCAAAATGAAAACCACAATCGAACAAAGCCACACAAACATCTGAAACTTGAGCCGTACCAGAGCATAACATAACAAAGCATGCGTGCAAACAGAAATATTTACTTCACCTCATCATTCCTCACCATGCCCGAGCAATGTCAGAAGCATCTTCTCATAGTCACCACGGGTGTCCTTTTCCACAGCTTTCACAAGTGGCACACTGTTCCTTTTCTCATAAGCATCGGCTATGACCTTCATGTCGACCTCAACCCGGGTCGCAACCACTCTGGACAGGGCTCCCTCATCCGTCCCCAACTTGTTGATTGCGAGACGAATGGCCTTCTCAAAGTACTTCTCGGGACTCACCAAACACTTGACAGTGGCTCTCAGCATGAAAAGGAACTCATCCTTGGGGTCCTCTTTCAAATCCTGCAAAAAATTAAATCATCATGAAAATGATGGGAGGCCACAAATAATGTGATTTACGATTGCACTTTGTCGCACCTTGTTAATATCATTTCCAAATTCATTTTTGTATTGGTTCAGGGTAGCACCGATTTGAGCTTTGCTTCTTGTGCTCAGAATCCTAAAGATGTCGTCACAATTGTAGGCCTTTTCAGCAATCTTGTCGTGCAAAAGTTTGGCCTCAGTTTTTGCAAGGTGCATGTTGACTTCATCTCCAGAGTATCGGTATGAGGTCACGAGGGACAACAAGAGCTGAAAATATACATAATTCCAAGGTGATAATCAGATAGACAGTGTTGTTTGTTTGTTTTTTTTTTTCCTTTTTTTTTTGGGTTGGGGGTGGGGAGCGGTGTTTAATGTTTTACCCTGCGGAAGTCTCCAGTTGTGTGATAAGCAACATCCTCCTCAAGAGACCTCTTGAAACGAGCATGATAAGCTTCTCGTGCCAGAATCAGATCTTTTGGGGACCTTGTACATGCTATCTCCATTAGAATTACATGATGCTTCTTCAACGACTCATTTGCCAAAAACGCATCGCGTTCAGCCGGATCCAGTGTCCATAGAAACACAATTCTCTGCATTGATACCAAGTCAAATTCAATAAAACAATCTTCATCAATTCATTAATTTCAATGACACGAACATAATAAGATGATCAATAACTATCTTTTGACAATTGGTAACACAATTTTTAGAACAGTACTAAAGAAAGCCATAAAACCAAAAATGAGAAACTAAAAAGCTACCTCAAAGTCACTTGTGAGTTCCTTGTTCAATTCTTTCAGCAGATCTTCTCCATATGCCTCTGCATAAGCTTTTCTAATCGCATTTCGCTGTGCAGCATTTCTGTGGCCCAAAATGGATATGATCAAGTCCTCATTTGTTCCCCATCCTGCAAAAAAAATCCAGTCGAGAACCAGCATTTTTAGATCAATCAAAAAAAATCTTCCGGTAAAGGTCACACGAAGATCAAATCAGAATAATTCCGCAACAAAATGGATACCCATCACATCTGCTCTTTACAAACATTGGTTGATTGATGTCCTGCTAAATACTAAACAACTTGCCTCAGCCGCACAAGATCAACAAGAAGGACATCATATCCATTGTGTAGACATGTGCTCTTTTATTAGATCAAATGTATCTATTGTTTTATGTTGGAACAAACAATCCATATTTTACTTTTCCGCCTTCATCAAACCTCATCAGTCATCATTGAAAAAATCTTTACGATCAAACTTTCACCAAACGTAACAAGAGATCAAAACTAGAAAAAGATCAAAAACAAAAGCATCATCATCAAATAGATCACTAATTGCTCGCTTAAGTCACAAATCCGGCGAACCATTTCAACCGCGATCCACTTCAATCGGACACAATTTTCAATTTTCTTCGAAACAAAATAAAAATGAAATCATCGCATAAACAACCACCTCGACATAATAATGGCCCGTTAAAACTCAAGCAAAAAGCAGCAAAATTGGCAAATTTTCGAAAATTATTCAATTACAGGCAGCAATGGTCAAAGAGAGTACGGATCGATGGATGAGACCTGCAAATGCCTTCTGGAGCTGCTCGCAGTCCTCGGCAACAGAAGGAACGTGAGATGGAACGCAGAGAGTCGACATAGTTGGTTGTTCTGTTAGGTTCTGGGAGTGATGGGAGAGTGTGAATTGTGAAATGAGAGATGATCCTGAAAATGTCCAAACGGTTCGGTTAAATGGAATTTTGGTGGTGTAATTAAAGAAAGTAAAAACGATTAAATATCGTTACAGCTGTAAATTACAATTAAGAATTATGAATATCAATGACTGAGGCGTTTGAACTTTGACGGGAGGCGATCCGAAAACGCGTTCCTGATGTGGATTTTGTGTGGGGTTTCCAAGATTGACATATCTCATGTCTTCACTTTTCAGGGACACAATTTTTTTTAGGCTCTATTTTTAAAATTTTATTTAATTATTCATTTTATTTTTTTGGTAAGCAATTATTCATTTTATTATTCACCAAAAAAAAAATTATTCATTTTATTTAATAGCACATTACAAATTGATTTTTCTCTCCAAATAGTTTTAATTATAATTTTTGTTTTAAATTATTCCACTCATTTGTGAAAAACAATATACATGTTTTTTTTTTTGAGGAGCCATTTAAGGCCTGGAAAGGGGTGGTGGGAGCCCATGCCACACAATTACAAAGGGGAAATAAAGGGAGGGATAGGGGGCTGGTGGGAATCGAACCTCCAACCTTCCGTTGGAAGTCAAGGGACTTAACCGCTTGGGCTAGGTCCTCATCCCAAAAACAATATACATGTTGATCCTATTGACTTGAACTTGGATTGGATAAGAGAAAATTTGGAAAGATTATGAAACCATAAAACATTAAAAGATTATGAAACTAACTTAATGTTAACTATTTTTTTTAAAAAAAATAGTGCTCATCTTTAGATGGTGGAAATTATATTTTTCTTTATAATTGCACTAATTTTTTTTTTGAATTGCACTAATTATTTTGTATCCCTAAAGTCCTTCATATTTGTATTTTTTTTATAAACCATTAAAGGCCTGGGAAAGGGTGGTGAGAATTCATACCACACAAATTATAAAGGAAACAAAGGGGTGGGATATTTATTTACATGTAATAATAATTAATAAATAAAGAGAATATATAGATATATATTGACTCAAGCTCTAAGTAATTAGTATTTTTGATAATGACTTGAGAATCAATCTTTACATTTTTTAAATATTGAAATTAATGTGATTTTAAATTTGGGATGATATGATTTAAAATATATTTTCTTTATTTTAACCATTTTATTACTTTTTAAGGTAAAATTGTGAATACCCTACTACTGATGCCAACTACGTTTGGTTAACCATTTAATTATTGTATTCTCTTTATAAACAAATAATATATTTTATTTTGAATAGATTACGGTATTATATTATATAATTATAAGAATAAATTTATTAATTAATTAGAAAAATGGGGTTAGTGCATTTGACGTGCAATCCATTGCTGGAGCCTGAGAGGTGATTATAACCCACCCCTACCATAGGCCGGCTGGTATGTGTTGGCCGCACCTTATCTTGACACTAGAGGTGTCGGGCTGGTGGGGCGATGCGGGCTAAACCCACTCCAGCCCACCATTTGGTGGGTTTAGACGGGCCGGCAGATTGCGGGGTGGGCTCGAATTACCTCAGCCCAGCCCAACCCACCGGCAGATTGCGGGCCAGGCGGGTTAGCCCGCAATTTTTTTGTTTAATTAATAAATTTATTTTTTAATGATGTAATATCATTATTTATCCAAAATTAAATATATTATCTAATTTTAAAAAATACTATATTTTTAAAAAAAATATAAAATGACTTAGTTTAATTTTGTCAAGTATTCTTTTTTAAAAATAACATGAAAGTAGTTTAAAAAGTAATGTTAATTAGCTCATGTCATATATAATGAAAATTAAAATTATTTTCATCTAATTTAATTGATATTAAGTCTATTTTATAATTTTTAATAATATATAAAATTATTAAATTATATAATATCAAATTAATATTATATATGACTTTAAATAATATTCAACTAACAAACATATCACAATAATTTAGATATTTATAACAAATTTAAAAATTTAAAAACTTCTCTTGGCCCGCGGGCTAGCCCACTCCCGCCGCGGGCCATTTTGACACCTCTATATATGCATAATTCATAAGTATTTTTTAAAAATTCATCTATATTATTTTGTCTATTGAGATGTTTATGGTATTTATGATTTTCGGTAAGAAAGGAGGATTGTGGTCATTTTGTCCATGTTTTTTTTTTTTTTTTTTAAATCTAAATATTGATGCTAGGGTGTTATCAAAGGAGTGTGAAAATTCAAACTCCCAAATTATAGGAAACAAAGAACAAAAATAGAGGATTGGATGGAAATACCCCAACCATACTTGAAATAATGAAATGAAATAATGGATGGAGTACTACTAATTGAAGGCATAAGTTGTGAATAACGTGGGAGGCCACGGTTACCAGTTACTAGTCCAGAGATCAGAGTCCTAGTCGTATACAGTAGTAGTAGTGTATGGGCAAAACAGGTGCCGACAATAAAGGATGGCCACGGAAGGCTTAAAGCAATTCGGTTTCCTTGCACATATACAACATAGATGCCTAGTAATACAAAAATGATGGTAGATTTATATTTTTTTTTATTATCTCAAATCCCCTAAATATGGAACTAAATATTCCCTACAAAGATGAATTCACGACATGATGCTTGGTAATCTAAAAGTGATAGCAGATTTTATCATGGTGCATATACAACATTCTGCACCCAAGCCGGTCCCGGCTTAAAGTATAGAGAAAAGGGTAACGGATCAACAACTACTTCTATGTTGGAATTACAGTTGCAGTAACTTGGCTTGTTTCTTCTATTCCAATGGCATTTACTAATTTACTACTATCAACTATGAACTCAACTTTATACGTATGTATGTGTATGTAACAACTGCATAGTCCACTCATCAATTTTTCAAAGTTTTTATTTTGACTCTATTTTTTAGAAAAAAATACTCCCTCCGTCCCACTTCAGACGTCCTATTTGACTTTTTGGCACTGTTCATTGTTTAACTTTGACTCAATATTATTGCAAATAAATATTTTTAAAAAATAGTCGAGTTCGGTCTTGTTAGATTCGCCTAATTGTATAGTTTTAGAATATACATTTCACATAATTTTCACTTATATATATTTTGAGATATGATCGATTTAAAAAGTGCATTGGAATGTGTGCAGAAATCAAACAAGACATCTTAAATGGGACGGAGGGAGTATATATTTTACTCCGCATTATATTATACTTCCTTCGTTCTCTTGAAACTGTCACATTCATCCATTGCACGTATTTCAATGCATATGTTTAACGATTAATAACTCAAATTGTGTACAAGTAAAAATTATAAAAATAGATATTCTAAAACTACAAGATGAAACAAATCTGTTATAATATAATGATTTGATAATAATCACTCAATGAACAATGAGTGAGTGAGCCTTGTATATATAGAGCCAATAACAACAATCCCAATAATCAAGGGAAGATTACAACAATATGGAAAGAATAAAGGAAATAAATATACACCCTATATATGGCTAAATATCTTCGCCATCACCCCCCTCAAGCGATGCGTGGGGTTCAACCGAACGCGGAGCTTGGAACGAATCATCTCAAATGCGGGTCGAGGCAGGCTTTTGGTAAAGACATCAGCGAGCTGGAGAGAAGATGAAATAAATTGAGTAGATAGTTTGCCAAAAGTAACGAGCTCCCGAATGAAGTGATAATCAATGTCGATATGCTTGGCACGTTTATGTGCAACAGGATTCTGACTCAAGAAAACAACACTGTTATTGTCGCAAAAAAGAGTAGGTCTCGAAGGTGGAACACCAAGTTCAGTAAGGAGATTCGATACCCAAACGATCTCCGACGCCGTGTTGGCCATGGCTTGATACTCCGACTCACAGCTCGAACGCGCAACAGTGGGTTGTTTCTTTGCACTCCAAGAGATTAAATTCCCGCCAAGAAAGATTGAGTAGCCGTAGGTGGACCGCCGCGTGTCCACACAACGCGCCCAATCCGCATCAGAGTAACCGAGAACAGTGAGGCGTCCTCCAGGAGTAAATGACAAACCATAATGGAGAGTGCCTTTGACATAGCGCAGAATGCGCTTGACCGCCAGGAAATGATCAATAGTCGGAGCTTGAAGGTACTGACTAACTTGGTTGACAGCATAGGAGAGATCCGAACGAGTAATGGTCAGGTATTGAAGCGAACCAACAAGAGAACGATAGCCCGTCGGATCCGAGTAGGCTTCTCCCGAACACGTGAGGGTGACACCCGTGGCTAGAGGAGTGGACACAGGTTTGGCATCGACTAGATTGGCACGTGCAAGAATATCATGAGCATATTTTGCTTGGCCAATAAAAAGCCCATCATTAGTGTAGGAGACCTCCAAACCAAGGAAGTAATTCAACTTCCCTAGATCTTTAAGTGCAAACTCATCACCTGTCTGACGAATAAAATACTGAAGCAAAGACCGGTTGCTGCCGGTGACAATAATGTCATCCACATACACCAATAGAAATATAACATCCGAGCCACGACGATAATAGAACAAGGAGCTGTCACAACGACTCTGGGTGAAGCCAAGGGAACCAAGAAAAGTACTAAACCGTTGAAACCACGCCAAGGGAGCTTGCTTGAGTCCATAGAGAGCCTTCTTGAGACGACAAACATGAGTCGGGAGGCGAGGATCGACGAAGCCGGGAGGTTGAGCCATGAACACCGGCTTAGACAACAAGCCATTCAGGAACGCATTTTTGACATCAAGCTGATGTAATGGCCAATGATACTGGACGGTCAAGGACAAAATAATCCGAACTGTTGTAGCCTTAACCACCGGACTGAAGGTATGATGGAAGTCAACGCCCGAAACTTGCGTAAAACCCTGAGCCACTAATCGTGCCTTGTAACTTTCAACAGTACCATCAGGGTGAAACTTGGTGCGGAAAACCCACTTCGAACCAACAATATTAGCATTGGGAGGAGGAGCGACCAAATCCCAAGTGTCATTAGCATGCAAGGCATCCATTTCTTCATGCATTGCGCCAAGCCAACGAGGAGATTTGGCTGCGGACTTGAACCCTCGAGGCTCGTGGGAAGTGGAGAGCGCACATAAGAGGATTGTGGAGGTAAGGTTGACAGGGTACTTTGGCTTAAAAATCCCAGCCTTAGCCCTTGTAACCATCGGATGATGAGGGACCTGAATACCACGAGGCCCGCGTGGAGGAGGCGGCGGGGGCGTCCGCTCATCAAGGGCCGGAAGAGGCTGCTGGACCGGCACCACCACGGATCCCGGAGACGCTGGAGTCGGAGCCATCGGTTCCAAGACAGCGAGATGGTCATCATCATGCAAACAATCAGGCATAGGGCATGGTCGAGGCAAGGTGTGCAACGGATCATCAAAGGTGGAAATCTCAAGTTGATCACCATGCTTGGAAGGAGGCGAAGAGCTCAAGAAAGGAAACATTACTTCATCAAATTTGGCGTGTCGAGTGAGAAAGGTCCGAGAAGACTGAGGATCGTAATACCGATATCCTTTGTAAGTGGGGCTGTACCCTAGAAAAATGCAAGGGCGGCTTCGCGGAGCAAGCTTGGTCGCAGCATAGTCCTTTAGATAAGGATAAACCCTGCAACCAAAACACTTAAAGTTGGAGTAATCAGGAGCAGTAGCAAATAAGATCTCAAATGGCGATGACATGTTCAAGACCGTAGAGGGCAATCTATTGATAACATAGACTGCAGCAGCAAATGCATCGAACCAAAATCGTTTTGGAATATGAGCAGTGAACATCATTAAGAGACCGGTTTCAACAATATGACGATGCTTCCGTTCCGCACGCCCATTCTGCTGAGGCGTATAAGGACAGGAAATGCGATGATGAATGCCCTGGCTTTCGAAAAAGGAACGTAATCTGTGATTAACAAACTCGGTGCCTCCGTCACTTTGAAAAACTTTCATATTGCACGAAAATTGATTGCAAACAAAAGTATGAAACCGGACAAAAATAGCATAGAAATCGGATTTGGCGTGCATGGGATAGATCCAAGTAAATCTGGTGTAATCATTAACAAAGGAAACATAATAACGATAACCTTCAGCGGTGACAACAGGAGATGGTCCCCATAAATCACAGTGCACAAGTTGCAAAACAGAGCTGGCCCGCTTTTTATTTAAATTAAAAGATAAGCGTTTGCTCTTGGCCAATTGGCAAGAAGAGCAAACCTCAGGAGTTGGCAATAGAGAAGTAACTAAAATATGTCCCAACTTATTTAACAACGAAATAATCGGAAATGGGACATGCCCCAATCGAGAATGCCATAAAGAAAAACTTGTGCGCTTCGGATAGGGATGGCAATTGGACCCGATGAACCCGAGAATCGACCCGGACCCAACCCGTTTAGCTCGGTTCGGGTCCTTCTTTTCGGGTCTGGGTCGGTTCTTGGGTCGGTTCCAAGATTGACATATCTCATGTCTTCAGGGACATTTAGGCTCTATTTTTGAAAATTTATTTAATTATTAATTTTTTTAATAGCAGATTACGAATTGACTCTTCTCTGAAAATAGTTTTAATTATAATTTGTTTTAAACTTTTTCACTCATTTGGAAAGATTATGAAACCATAAAATATTAAAAGATTATGAAACAACTCAATGTTAACTAAAATTAAAATTCTTTAGTGCTCATTATATTTATATATGACATGGCCTACTTAATATTATATTTTAGACTAATCTGATTTATTTTGAAAAATAACTTACAATATTAAACTAAGTCATTTAGATTATTTTTCCAATATTTGTAGTTTTGAATTTATGACAAATAGAGATTTAAGTAATTAACATTTACTAAAACTGAAATCATATTTTTTAGATGGTGGAAATTATATTTTTCTTTATAATTGCACTAATTAGTTTGTATCCCTAAGGTTCTTCATATTTGTATTTATTTACATATAATAATAATTAATTAATAAAAAGAATATATATATATATATATATTAACTCAAGCTCTAAGGAGTTATTTTTAATGACTTGAGTATCAATCTTTACATTTTCTAAATATGGAAATTAATGTGATTTTAAACTTAGGATGATAGTATAATTTAAAATATATATTTTATTTATTTTAACCATTTTATTGTTTTTTAAATGAATATTAGGATCCAAAACTAATCCCTTGAGGATTGATTGGGCATTAAAGGATTGTCTCTCCCAAAATAGAATTTTGCATACATAAATACTCGAATCCGAGATATTTACTAAAGCTACAAGAGCGTCATAGTATCTAGGTCAACTGCGTTTGGTTAACTATTTTATCATTGTATTCTCTTTATACTTTTTTTTAAAGCAATAAATAAATAATATATTTAAATTTGAATAAATTACAGTATTACTTCCTCCATTTTTTAAACGCTACACTTTTCATTTGCACGTATATCAATATACATTTTCAACGATAAATAATTCAAATCCGGTACAAGTAAAAATTCTAAACATTTGAGTTTTAAAAACTATAAGATTAGACGAATCCAACAAGATCTCACTTGACTATATTTGTCTTCTATAACTATAACAAAAAATAGAAGTCAAATTACTATAATAAACAGTAAAAAAATCAAAACATAACCTTTAAAAAAAACAGATGGAGTATACAATTATAAAAACAAATTTATTATTTAATTAGAAAAATGGGGTTAGTCCAGTGCAACCCACTCCTGGAGCCTGGAGGTGATTATAACCCACCCCCACCATAGGCCGGTATGTGTTGCCCGCGGCCTTGTCTTAGATTCTTGACACCCCTATGTATAATTTGTTTTTGGTAAATATGATACTCATGTATCGGCAAAAGTGTGTGAGAGCCAAAATCATACAAATTACAAAGGGAAATAAAGGGGAGGGATAGGGGCCACAACCTATGGATGGGAGACGGGAATTTGACCACCAGGATAAGTTCCCAACCCTACCCCTATGCATAATTCATACTCTCTCTGTCCCATTTAACTTGTACTGTTTCATTTCTGCACACAATCCAATGCACCTTTTTAATGGTTAATATCTCAAAATATGTATAATGAAAAATTATACAAAATATATATTATAAAATTACATGATTATACGATTCTAACAAGACCCAACTCGACTATTCTTTCCAAATATATACTTACAATAAAATTGAGTCAAAGCTGTACAATGAAAGTGTAAAAAAATCAAACATGACGAGTGTAGTGGGACTGAGGGAGTATTATTTAAAGTTTATTTATATTATTTTGTCTATTGAGATGTTTATGGTATTTATTTTTTTCGGTAAGAAAAGAGGATTGTGGTCATTTTGTTCAAGTTTTTTTTTTTTTAAAAAAAATACTGGTACTTAATTGTCGGTAAAAAATGTGAAAATTTAACGAATATAAATTATTTTTATAAAGAAATAAAGGATAAAAATGGAGGAGTGGGTGCTGGGTGGAAATACCCCAACCATACTTTTTTTTTTTTTTTTTCAGTACAACCATACTTTCACTTTTTTTTGCAGTACAACCATACTTGAAATAGTGAAATAATTGAACGCATAAGTTGTGAATAATGTGGGAGCCCATGGTTACCAGTTACTAATCCAGAGGTCAGAGTCCTAGTCGTATACAGTAGTAGTAGTGCAATCCGGTTTCTGTTAGGGTGGAAAAAATTACCGAAAACTCGGTATGTCGAGCTTATCGTATCGAAAATTACCGAAAAATATCAAAATTTAGGTATGCCGAAATTTAGGTATATCGAAATTTAGGTATGCCAAAAAAATGGTACGGTAACGGTATGGGAATACGAGAATTTCGGCATTTCGGTATACCGAAATACCGAAACATTAATTTTAATATTATTTTAAAATTTAATATATATTGTTGTGTTAAGACATTTGGAACTTTGAAGGGCCAATTTAAGTAATTTTTCGGTATACCCGTGATTGGAAGATGCCCACGGTATTGATTTTTTTGATATAGTTCGGTATGTCAATTTGTAACGGTATGTAATGCATTGTTCGGTATGAAAACTTTTCGGTATTTTTCGGTATTTTCGGTATTTTTCGGTATGTTTCGGTAAATATAATTTTCGGTACGGTAACGCCATAGATTATAGGAAACCGAAATTTTCGGTATACCGATTTTCGGTATACCGAAATACTCGGTATCGGTATCGGTATGATTTTTATCCATACCGAAATTTTCGGTACGGTACGATAACGGTATTTCGGTATACCGATTTTTGCCACCCTAGTTTCTGTAATGGTATAACAATTGCCAGCAGTGCAGTCAGCGTTAAAAATAATGTGTAGCGCTTTGTAAAGTGATGTATAAGCCTTATAAAGTGATGTATAAACGGTAATTTGTTTTTTATTAGTTTTTTGTTCATAACCTCCATCCATCATTTTTTTTTTATACTCACACATCATTTCATTTACACATATTCATCACTTTTAAATGTGCCAGCACCTACAGGCCGCCAGCAACCAAATGATTTTTCGTAGTAGTGCATGGGCAAAACAGGTGCCGACAATAAAGGATAGCCACGGAAGGCTTAAAAAATAGAGAAAAGGGTAACGGATCAACAACTTAGTGGGCAACAAAATTGTCAATGTTGGAATTAAAGTTACAATAACTTGTTTCTTACTCGTATTCCGAGGGCATTACTAGCAACTATGAACTCAACTTTATACGTATGTGTAGTAGTAGTAATTAACAACTCCACATTCCACTCCATCACAGTGTAAAAGAATATCTTTTCCATATCAATGCTTAACTTTTCATTTTCATTTATTGCTTTGAAAATCTGAAAATGACAAAATTGGCGTTAACAATGAAATGTGGGAGCCCACAGTTCCCAGTTACCTAATCCAGAGAGAGTCCAGAGTCTCATCAGTCGAAGGCCGGAGGCTGTCGGCAACGCCCCCCACCAGGCGCCACTTGCTACTAATTTTAATTCCAGTATTCCGCCCTTCTTGTAAATACGCGTTTGTCCAGTAGTCAACATCACGCATGAATTTTGATGCAGTCAATTTAGAAATAAAAATGAAAGCGATTGGGATGTGATTATTATTGGGGATGCTCGTGGGCGTGGAAACTCCTACAACCGCCGCGTCACTCTGAATGAATGACGTGGAATGAAGGTTGGCTGATCAGTGGGAGTCCACGCTTCGGAGGAGGCTAGGATTTTCTTCAGCTAGATTAATGTGCTGTCACGTACTTCTTTTAAAATGATTCATTTGATCAAATTTTGAAGGGTATTTAAGTAGTAATTCCTCCCTTTGTTTTTAAGTGTGACGTTCTTTTCTCTATATTTGCCAAAATATATTTTCAACTATTAATAACTCAAATTCGTTACAAATAAAAATTCTAAAAATTTGATATTTAAAAACTACAAGATAAGACGAATCCAATAAGATCTCATTTGACTATATTTTTTCTTGTATAACTATAACAAAACTAAAATCAAAATACTACAATAAAGAATAAAAAGTCAAAACGTAATATTTATTTTGAAACTGAGGGAATGAGGGAGTATTTGACAATGAATATCCTTATAATCCAAAAAGCAGAATGTATAACACACAATTTTTTCAATTCAAAGACAGAATGTCATTAAGGTGATGTATGAGTGTTGACTAATCTTAAGACAAAATATATGGTATTAAGCTAATTACAGAATGTCAATTATTTTAAGTTAGAATGTCACTAAGCCAGATACAAAATGTATGACACACCATAACACAGAATGTTCTTCATCTCAAGATAGAATTTCATTAATTTCAAGACAAAATGCTACTAAGCTAATTACAAAGTTTTACTACATAGAATGTGTTCCATCCGGAGACAGAATGCCACTAAGCCAAAACATATCATACTATGAGCATATTTGGATTGGCTTCCACACTAGTACTTTTGATAACTTTTGGCTTTTATTTTCGTCAAAAATATTTTTAGAGGAAAATATGTGTTTGGATTGGGTTTTCAAAATAAATAAAAGCACATTGAAAAGCCACAACAGTGCTTCTAGAAGAAGCTGGCCAGGGGTGCTTATCTGAAAAGTAGAAGCCAAAAGCACCTAGTAATGTGTGCAGAGTCATAAATGTCTATACATGCTTCTACTTTTAAGAGGGTGTTTGGATTTGCGTTTTAAAAAGTGCTGTAGCGTTTAGAAAATGGATAATTAGATAATTGCTGTAACAAAACGTGCTGTAGAAAATTAAGTGTTTGGATAAGCTTATGCTGTTACAAATCGCAATAATCAGATAAACATTAAAAATGTTTGGATTTGTATTTTTCATAGGCAATAATATGATAAAATCTATTTTTTGCTAAACGAAATTTTCTTGCAGCACCAAAATATAGCTGCAAGAAAATAGCCTTTTCATTCCCTCAAAATGCAAATAATAGATTATTGAAAGTTTGTACACAAACATGATTAACTGATTATTTGCATTTTGCAAACGCAATAATGAGATAATCTGTCCGGAAATACACAAACAAACACCCTCTAACTTCTACTTATACTTTTACTTCTGCTTTTGACTTATGCTTTTTTCAAAAGCCACTCCGATACAAATCAGATTGCCTAGAATTATTATGACTTTCTTTGATTATTTCACACGAAATTCTAGCGAGCATTTAGAAGTTCACTTCAACCCATGCCGGAGGGCGGCTTCTACACCGGAAAAGCAACAGAATATCAGAGTATTTCTTCTCACCCCAAGGTTTTTTTTTTTTTTTTTTTTTTTTGTTGTTGTTGTTGGAAAGTGACGAAAAAATAACGAATATTATTACGCCACAGCCGACATGCAACAAAAGATGATAATAATAATAATAATAATAATAATAATAATAATAATAATAATAATAATAATAATAATAATAATAATAATAATAAGTGAGAAATTAAAACATAAAAATTTGGGGGTCGCCTCTTCCCCAGTCACCCACTCACCCGTGGCTAGGGTTGTAAAAGAATCAAATATTTTTGGTTCGATTCGTGATTCGATTCGAAATTATTCGGAATTTTGATATTCGATTAATATTTGATTCGATTCGATATTCGATTTTATATTAAAATTATATATAAATATATAAATTTATTTTGTTAAATAATTTAAAAATTTAATTTTAGTGACTATATTTACTAGTTAATATAACTATATTTATATATAATATTAAAATATTAAATTTGATCTATAAATCAAATTAAATATTTAAGTTTAATAATTAAAATTAATTTTATTAATTATTAAATTACCTTATAGAATAATTCGATTCGATTCGATAATATTCGAAAAGCTTATCAAATCAAAGCGAATACTGTGGTATTCGGTTTGATTCGGTTCGTTTACAACCCTACCCGTGGCCCGGGCATGATCCCTGTCCCCTGACTAGCATTCCAAATGGGCGAAATTGCCATTTTAATAATCTTTATGGAGTTAGGAGTAGAGCTGTAAACGAGCCGAACCGAACCGAGCTTCAAGTGTTTGAGCTCTGTTCGTTAAGCTTAACGAACGAACACGAACCGAGCCAAGAATCTTAACGAGCCAATTTTCATGTTTGAGCTCGGTTCGTTTAACCTTACGAACGAGCTAATAACGAACGAACACGAGCCTAGTCGAGCTAAGTTAACGAACCATTTATTTTATTAATAAATTTATTTATTTTAGAATTAAATTAGGTATGAAAATGTAATGTATATTGTAATATAATTTATGTGAGAAATGTGAAATTAATAAAAATGAAAAATGGAAAAAACAACTAGATAAAATTTTTATTTTTATAATATATATTCCATTAAAAAAGAATTCCGAACTGTTCGCGAACTTAACGAACGAACACACAAACCAAATTATGTGTTTGAGCTCGGTTCGTTTAACTTACCGAATGAGCTGTTAACGAACGAACACATGTCGAAACGAGCTCAGCTCACGAACTGTTTGTTCTATTTACAGCCCTAGGAGTATAACGGGGGTAACTTCTGTGTTCCCGCGTTCTGATTGAAACTTGGAGGGGGAGAAATACATCTTTAAACTAGAATATAGGGCCATCACATTCACATCACATGGAGAAAATCGGAGAAGATAGCCGAGAGGAAAAACTCAAGTACCAGACGGCAATTCGATGCGCAAAAGCTACGCTTCTGCTGTCTTCCCTCAAAACCGCCGCAAATTGTCCAACTGCCCCGACAGTTCAACAACTCGAGGTTGTTTTTGCACCATTGCAACTTCTCCTGCTTTGTAAGTGATGATTTTATTCGAATTTTGATTCATCTCGGCTTTTGAGTCGGTTGTTTGTAACGTTGAGATGGAGATGATTGGACGCAACGACTCGCAGCTTTGAAGGACTTTTTCACAACGATGAGAATTATTGATCTGTTGATTTCTTCTCTCTTTCGTTCTTTCGATTTTTTTATAGTTTTTAAAATAGGTAATAGTCAACTAACCGTCCATTTCCTGCACAAATTTTGATTGTGACGATGGCGATGATTTCTGTATACTATCGAGAACTGGAGAGTGGAGATTATGGAATGAATTCATTGAATTTTAGTGTTGAGTTAGACGCAAATTCAGAATTGTGTGTTTTCCAATTGAGCTGAGAGCCTTAGACAGTCGGTAGGTTACCAAAAGCTTAAAACAAGATTTTATAGCTGAAAGTATATATAGTTGGGGGTGAAAATACCGACTATGATAACAAATTGTCTTTTATGGTTCCAGGATGTGCAAGAAATCCAGAAGCTTAAGGTAGAGTTGGTGAAGGAGATACAGAAGCACAAGTATATCAGACGCCAGATTGGAGTTCTGCTGCTTTCTTACTTGTTGGTGGTTCACATTTTCCTGTTTGTCAAATTCCTCTGATTTTTTGCTTCTGCAATTTGCTACCAGTTACAAATGAAAATTTCATTGTATTGGTTACCTGATTCCTTGTTCTGTAGCAGCGTGAGTTTCTCTGGTGTTAATTTTGCATGGACTAAAAATCACTTGGGATATGTGGATCTATTCTGATTCCAAAATGATAAATAAATTTGTGTTTAAAGGTTGTGAAAAGGTGCTCTGAAGAAGCAAGTTGGGTTGTTCTGAGTGTTTTACTCTCTTAGCAAGTTGGATCTATTCTGGTGTTAATTTGGTCCTGCTGTGTGCTCTCGTATATATTTCGAAGTACCAACCAGACAAGGAATGTCATTTTATCATTAAAGCACTAGAGTTTGGTTTAGACGTAGCTCAGATATTTGGTTCATCTTTGATTCCAGTAGACATGCCTTTATAGTTACTTACCACAAAAGAATTTGTTCCTTTGCATAATTAAGACATATATAGAAGGGATGCATGGAATATAGGTAATGGATCTGCCAATCTGGTTAATAAGATGTTGAAGTGCATATAGTTGAGTATATCTGCAGACTGCAGGGCAGGCCAGTTCAGAGTGGATGATTTTGATACTTTAATCCTTTTTGTGATAAATTGAGATGTATTTTGCCTTTGCAATTCATTAATTTGTCTAGGCCTAGCTATTACACATTAGAGAACTTTAATAGACACATCGATCTATGCCCTTCTCGTGAAGACTTAAAATGAAGTTGCTAGTTATGCTGGAGGTTAGTATATATGCAGTGAGTTAGTCATACTCAGCTTGTTGGCTTTCAGCATAGTAATAGTATTTTGTTGGATTGAGTGTAGTGCAGTTTTGTAGGACACACAACACAATTCTATGCTGCAGATGTAGTCTACTCGAGTGTTTATGATGGCACAACTCCATTAAATGGGCATGCAGTTGAATAAGAGGTCCGATTATGAATTCCTGGAGCTGGCAGTTGAATGAGAGGTATGATGTTCCCCACAAATGACCATTATTTTACCATGCTTAGTGTATTTTTACTTCTTGTTCAAGTCTGGTTTTCAAGTATAGGATGCTTCTAATCAAATTTTATTAAGCAACGGATAATGGCATATCAATCAAGGATTTCTGAAATTTCCAATTAAATTTTACACCAAAAAACCAGAGTCACTCTTTCTGCTGCTATAGTATGCGTGATATAGCCAAGATTTGAATTCTAGTCGCTCGGGGACATGGAGAAACGTCCAGAAAAAGGCATTTAGGGCTTATCTTATGCTTATTGGCCGGCCGAATCGAAAATCAATTTGTATGATAATTGGACATGGACACTCCCATATGTCTAGTCCAGACTCCAGGGGAAGAAACAACCAAATCTCACAGCATAATTTTTGGACATCTCAGGATTAATTCCATTACACAGAGAAACACTAGCCACCAAAATCTGAAAGTAAAAAATTAACAGAAATGTGTAGACCAAGTCAATCTAACCACTTTGTACTTGTACGTTACACACTTAGCATATTACAAATTCTAAACTGCATTATAAATTGCCAGCACCACCGCATCCTA
The DNA here is from genome assembly GCA_030278955.1 of Hygrophila difformis. Classification (NCBI taxonomy): domain Eukaryota; kingdom Viridiplantae; phylum Streptophyta; class Magnoliopsida; order Lamiales; family Acanthaceae; genus Hygrophila; species Hygrophila difformis. Next base: position 13,075,698 of record JAOANR010000006.1, read on the forward strand.
CTGCATAATAAGCTCAAATCCCACTCTATATTCACCTTGGCCAAAACCTCAGCCTCTTGCAATGGCATATTCATCGTCTAATATAGTAAGCTTTTCCTCTACGCACACCATGCCCACGCCGCAGGTCAACTCAAACCACCGGCATCAAGCCCCCACACCTGAATTCTCTCCGCCTGTGACTTCCCTTCTTCCATCTTGCTTCCAGAAAGTAGGTCATTATTCTACACATGGTTTCATTCACATAGGGCCTGTTTAGTTTCATCAATTATTTATAACCCATTGAGAGTATTAATCATTACACAAATTAGCAACATGTGATTAGGTTCACTAAAAGAATTTATCCACCATAATTTTATCTGCCTACTAAACATGCTGTATTTTGTCATTCTGTTCTGTTGGTTGATTTGGGGATGGCAATGTCTTCGACGTAACTGGTCAAGTAGATTGTAGCAGAGGTCATCGGCACCTACATTTTTGTGTTTGCTGTTTGTGGCGCTTGCATTGTCAATAGAGAAAAGGAGCTTACCGTAGTTGGGATGGCAATGGTTCCTGGGCTGGCTTTAATGGCTATGATCTATGCTGTTGGCCATATTTCCGGCGCCCACTTCAACCCTGCTGTAACTATTGCCTTTGCTGCCGTGCGTAAATTAACTCTCATCCATGTATGTACCAACATGTAATCCAATGCCACAGCCGAATCATATAAATACCTCAGCAAATGACCAACATATCTTGTCTTGTTAGAACTTATATTCTTGAATGCATTGCAGGTGCCCATATATGTCTCATCTCAAATATGCGGTTCGTTGCTGGCGTGCCTTACATTGAGAGTGCTGTTTAGAGAGGAAAGGGATTCAATTCTTCCATTAATGCTGACACAGTACACAACAGTATCTGATATTGAAGCTATTGTTTGGGAACTCATCATCACTTTCATCCTCATGTTCACCATCTCTGGAGTTGCTTCTGATGATACAGCAGTAAGAATCCTAAACTCTTTGAATAAAAAGGAAAAAATAAAATAATACTGTAGTAATTATTAATTGAGGATCTATGAACTTAATCATACTGTCCTTGGTGAACAACAGAACAATAACCTATGTGGAGTAGCAATTGGCGGGGCTTTGTCATTCAACATCCTCGTTGCAGGGTAAGAAGACATAATTTGATCTCTTCCCTCATTATTCATTTGTGCATAAATCCAAAGTCTTTTGTCAATGCATTAAACACATGTTGATAATTAACACCAAGGGACTTAGCTTTTTAATTTCTCTAACAAGCTTAGTTGCCCTCTCTACTAATGCAGGCCGATTACTGGAGCCTCCATGAACCCTGCTAGAAGCTTAGGGCCTGCTATCGTTTCCGGTAGTTACAAGAACCAATGGATCTACGTTGTGGCCCCTGTGGTTGGTGCCGTTGCGGCGAGCCTTGTGTATTGTCTTTTGCGACCATCAAAGCATGGGAAACATACAAAGGCTATATACAACGATCTATACATATCTCAAGACGTCTGAAACTACAAGCGTTGAGATGAATGATGATAGTGTTAGCCGTTAGCGTATGCCCATGAAGCAAGCACATATTGGTTTTCATGGAGAGAGTATTTTTACAAGAGAATATGCCATCTTAATCCTGCCATCACGCTTCATATTGGTTTTCATGGAGAGAGTATTTTTACAAGAGAATATGCCATCTTAATCCTGCCATCACGCTTCATATTGGTTTTCATTTTGAATTTTAGCCATATAATTAATACGAATATGTAAATGTATTTTTTGGATGTCTTGCGATGCTCGGAAAAATAAAATAAAATAAAATAGAAATGTGGGAAGGGGCAAAAACGGCCGTGGCCGAAATCTCACCTGCATGTTCCCAGTAACTAATAATTCCTCATTGACAGGTAAAGATAGAAAATGAGAAAAAGGCAAAAAAAAGCTTCCTTCTCTTTCAATTGAATCATATCCTTCAATTCCCATTAATGTGGATAAGTACAAATTAAACCTTTACAAATTAAATTTGTTTATTTATTTTGAGATAGAGAAGCTACGTGCATGAATTCATGATGCATATGGTTTCGGTCCGAAGCAAGGAGTCCAGTAGGCCCAGCCCAATTGAACCCGGCCCACACCAATTACCAACCACAAAACCCTAGATGGGAATATGGGAATGGGATGCCGCTCGGTTCGCACTTCCATAAATACCACACAAATTCGCACCCCGCTCCTTCCCAGTCGGCTTTTCAGATACAGGATCGTGTTGTTTTGAATCGTCTTCCAATATCCTGAATTTATTTGCTTCTTTGTTTTCGAGTTTCTGTCGTTTCAATAGGCTTCTTTTTTATCATTTGAATTAAATTGAGAACTGCCTCTTCTTTCGGCTGCAAGGACTCTGAGATCATCTGAAGAAGATGATCGGTTTCCTGACGGCTTTGTTCTGGGGGCATATATTGAATCTTTTCTAACCGAAGCTTTAGATAACCCATTGATCTGCTTTTTCTACCGTTTTTGGGTTCGCTAGCTCTGGTACATTCATTTTTACCCCTCTGGTTTTTCCGAAACGCTTTTTTTTTTTTTTCCTTTAATTAATTATTTTTTCAATGGTTTTGTGCCTGTTGTGATTTTGATCTTTATGTTTCCTGTGGGAAGGGCTTTTCCATGCGCATATTCTCAACATTCAGTCGGCCCTAACTAAGCTTAATGATATAACAAGTCGGCCCTGAATGAATCTATGTTTTCTACTCTGGTGGTTATTGACGATCTATTTGTATTTTTGGTTATTCGAAATTATGATTTACACTAGTAGTACTATGAAATCTATTTGTTATATAATTAGGTTTTTGTTGCTAAAAATGTTTGCGATAAGAGTTCAATGGATTAACATATACTTCCTATGTCTCACTGTTCTGTATCACTGTTTTTGCTACGGACCCACCAGACACGCATGCCGATTTACATTTTTAACTGTTAATAACTTTAATTGTGTATGGTAAAAAGTTATAAAAATTTGATATTCTAAAACTACAAGATTAGACGAATCTAACAAGATCTTACTTGATTATATTTTTTCTTGCATAACTATGATAAAAATTTAAGTCAAAGTTAAACAGTGAATAGTGTCAAAAAGTCAAACGTGATAATTAAAACGAGACGAGACGGAGGAAGTAACTTGTATTGATTATTGAATATGCCGAGTTTGGAAATACGAGACAATTGGTGAAATCTTTGTGGATGAGAACAAATATATGTTATTCCCTGTTATGGACAGTATGAGAATCAGTTGCAGTAATGTGAAATCATAAGGTGGTAGTGGATGAGAATTGAGAACCAACCATTTGGGCTTGGAAGTTCGAATGCCTAATCCATTGCACTCAAACTTTTATATGGAAATTAGTCTCCCAAGGGGTAAAGGTTTGCACCATCCATACGTGCATTTAGTTTTAATTAATTAATTCTAAGGTTTCTGTGGAGGATTGGGTAATGGGTATGTACCAAATGACTTTGCTGGAGGCTGACTGCTTTGGAAAATATTGGGAAAATGGTTTGATCAACTTCAAAACTTGTGCACAGCAAGCAGTCCTATGGGTGACGAAGCCATTGCAAAGGGGAATCAAACGGAAATTTGCGAATGAATTGAGATGTGTTTAATCTTGATTCTCAATCAATCACGTTTCTTATATAAGCATACAATACACATATGTAATTAAGATATTTAATTGATTTTCCAACTTTAAAGGGAAAACAAGGGCCCTTGACCCTATCAATAAAAATTTATTCAAGTCAAAATCCCACTATTTAAATCCTTATAGTTTAGGCCCCATAGATTAAGAAAAGTTAATGGTTTATAATAAACAAAGCATTTTAGTTAAATAGTGTGGTAAACCATATAACAAGAACTTGGTAAATATCATATGGTATGTGTGGTAAAGCACATACCAATAGCGTGGTAAAGGGCATACCATAAACTTGGTAAATACCATATGGTATTTGTGGTAAACCATATTGGTATAGCATGGTAAACCACATATCAAGGATGTAATAGTGAATTGGACGGTCCTGGGAGTAATTGGACGGTCCGTGCATGAACCGTCCCGCTCTGTGGTATTTTGTGGTAAAGCACATAAGGACAGCGTGGTAAACCATACAAAATAACTTGGTAAATTCTACATGGTATCTATGGTAAATCATATTTGTATAGTACTATAGTGTGCTAAACGACATACCAAGCACTTGGTAAATATCATATGTTATATGTGGTAAAACACATATTAATAACCTGGTGAACACCATAAGGTATTTATAGTAAAGCACAAGCACACACCAACAGAGTGGTGAACCATATATCAAGAACTTGGTAAATTCCAAATGATATATGTGGTAAACCAGAGACTAGTGGGACGAATCATCAGTGGACGTCTCCGATTTGCCGTGGTATTTAGTGTACAAATAAAATATTTTCGTGGTAACTTACATAGGTGACATCTGGTAAGTGTCATTGTAACGTAGTGGTAGGTATGGAATGATATCTATAGTAATCAATATAGGTTGAATACAGTAAAAATGAATATTGTGTGGTAATTTAAAAAATATCAGTGCCGTATATAATCCATTGAGGTTACCACATTCCTCTTGTGTGAGTTACCAAATCAAACTTATTTTAGTTACCACATTTTTGTTATGTAGGTTACCATCTAAGCATATGTTGTAGGGTTTAGGGTTTTAAATATTGTAGGGTTTAGGGTTTTTAAGGTTGTAGGGTTTTGGATTTTTAAGGTCGCAGGTTTAGTGTTTTTAAGATTGTAGTGTTTAGGGTTTTTAAAGAATTGTGTGCAAAGTAGTCAAACAAGTTGTGGTAACCTTATCCTAGACTTTTTAGTATGATATGTTTAGGGTTTATCCGTTTGAGGGTTTAGGATTCAAAACCGAAGTCATTATTACGTCTAGATGAATTATGTATTATCCTATTATCTCAATACATTAAAATTGTGACCACCAGTGTAATTACTATGAATTCAAACGTATGTGTTTACATAAAAAATCATATACACTCACATCTCACATTGCATTCATTAGGAAAATCATCTATGTACTCATAATAAAGTTCTAAATTTATATTTATCTATCAATATCTTTATCCAATCGTATCTCTATCATAATGGTGACTATAAATCGTAAATTATAAGTTCTTCCTTAGTTACAAGGTCAACATTACTTTGAACTCGTTTGTATTTCGAATATTATTATATGTTTCTAATATCATTACGAGAATCATCCACGTGCTCGTTGGTAAGTTCCAAATATGTATTTATCTATCAATATCTTCATTCAATTGTCCTTTACTATCGAATGACCTTGTGAAATTGTTGATTTGATGTTCATTCTAAATTAGAAGGCCAATGTCACTTCGAACTCGTTTCTATTTCTGACTTATGTTATATGTTTCACTATATATAACATTCGAGATTCAACATTCGTATCTTTTATGTTTTCTCTAAGCTTTCTTCCCTCGTGGTAAGCTCATGTTAGAGTTGTTTCTTGTGGTTTTATTGAAACTACTATACCGTAATGTAAATGTGAATATCAAGAAACTTGGTGACCAAAACTTCAATCATGTGGTAAAGTTGTACAAGTAAGAATGGTAAATATTTCTTGCCAGGCGTGGTAATGCATAAAGGAGCTATATGGTAAACATTCCATTGAAGTGGTGTAGGAGGTGTGGACGGTTAAATAGACGGTCCTTTGGAAGTGTCCACTAGTCGTCCCCATCTCATGAAAGTATCGACATTTTAACCTTATTCATTAGTGGTAAATGTGTAGTAATAGATACGGTAAAGATATATTCTCCGACGTGGTAATAGTATAGCCATAAAGATGGTAAAGAATTATGAATCAATTTGGTAAAAGTGTATTTGTATATATGGTAAAGCATTATACTCCTAGGTGGTAATTGTGTAGCCATATAAATGGTAATGATTTATAGCTCAATGTGTTAAATGTTCAAGATATATATAGTAAAAATCATATTACTACTTGGTAAATGTTAGTGTTGTATTGTGTAATTTAATCCCTACTTTCAGGGAGGATTTTTCTTGTACTCATAGACGGTCAAGTGGACGACTGGTTTTCACCGTCCTGTGACCGTTCCCTGTTAACTGAATCTAACAGATCTCGTAGGACGGTATCCGGAAGCTCTCGTGTGGGCCGTCGGTCAATCTCCAGGACCGTCCCAACAAATTATCCAAAACTGGTAGTTTAGCATACTACACCAAATTCGTTTACCAAGTTCTTTATTTGTGATTTACCAAGTTTTGCGTTTGTGTTTTACCAAGTTTATAGTTTGTGATTTACCAAGTTTATAGTTTGTGTTTTACCAAGTTATAAGTTTGTGGTTTACCAAATTTAAATTCGTGGTTTACCAAGTTTTGATTTTGTGTTTTACGAAGCTTTAGGTGTGTGTTTTACCAAGTTTCAATAATGTAGTTTGGCACAGTATATAATATAATAGGATTTACCACAAATAACAAATAGCATATGGTGTTGAAATATATTGAGGATTTATGTGAATTGAGTAAAAAATATGTGGTAACTAAATCACTAGAAGTGTGGTAATCAATAATGTGAAGACTTGGTAACCACTTGTTCATTTTGTGGTAAAAAAAGTTGGGGACAAACAAATATATTGGGATGATAACTGGGACGGTCCTGAGGACCGTCCCAAACATTCTGTCCACTTCAGAATGTATGGGACGGTGCTGGTGTGTACGAGACGGTCCTCAGGACCGTCCCAACATTCTGTCCATTTCAGAACGTATGGGACGGTTCGAAATGACTGTCCCTTTCACTGTCCTCTTGTTAAAGTTTTAAAGCATGTCAAAGCCAACCGTCCACATCACCGTTTAGGACTATTTACCACATTTTACATATAGCTTTTACTAACTTATACTAATACCAATTACCACGACTAACAATAACACTTTACCTACTTTCTTAAACAATTCTTAACATTATATAACATATGAAATTGCACCTAACAAAACCAACATACACGTCCAAATACCCATACAAGTTCCAATTACATCGACTAATCGCCACATACACAAACCAAAATCCTTGGTTCACAAACCAACATCCACCCACGCAATTGCATTTCTATATACAAAATATTCAAAGGTTCATCACATCCATATACAAAATATTAAAACTACTCAACCTTCCCAGGACTACATCGCTCTATCCCCTCCACTACTCCTGCCCAGCCACGTATAGCCTTTGTCATTTCATTCCTCTTCACGTCCCTGCACCTTCCCTCGAAGAACTCATTGGATATCATAGGATTGTCCTCCAACCTCTTCTCGATATAATGTCCTACGTGACTCAACCCAAGCACACATGACAACTCCTTTGCCTTGAACTCCAAACTAATGCCTTTGCCCCACTAAGAATATCCTTGTCGCCGGTTCAAATGTTTCTAGCACCCCTTGCAACCGAACTTGATATGTATTTTCCTTGCTCACCTTTGTCAAATGGTCAAATCCCCCTGCCTCTATGGCTTCTCTTTGTCTTTGAGACCATGGGACCTCCACATCGTTCACAAGCTCCGGTAGATATTTTGCAGAGCATCGGGATGCTTGCATTTTACTCTCCTACGTGACACCTATAAAAAAAAAATAGTTGAAACAATCATTTCCCATTCACGTAAACATCCTCGTAACAGTGCATTACATTGCATTCTACCACATTTATAACACTAATAACTTAACTTTAACATTTTCCACCATACTATCCATTCTAACATTTCATCGAACATATTGTGATCAATTTCACAACTTTCATTAAAAGGATTGCCCACACAACACAACTTCCACGTATCACAGTACATTGCCACAAAAAGAACACAGTGATCAATTCCAAAGATTATTTACATCTCACATCACACCTTATGCATAAACCTAACTTAATGTATACCCTAACCTAATTTCATCTTTAACCAACAATACCTCAAAAATGAATGCTTACCCGGATTGCTCTGCTCAACCCCTTCCAAATGCTTCGGCTTCTTTTTCGGTGCCATTACTTCTCAATGCTTCTTCTTCCACTTCCTCCACTAGGGTTCGGTCCTCAATTGCCTTCAACAGCTTCCAAATCCCCCGCCTACTCTATGGGTTAGGGCGTTTTTTTCCTTTCAAAACCTAATGGATTAAAGACCTAGCCCTTCCAAGAGTCTCTGCATCGCGCAGCGTGCTTCTTCTCTTCCTCGCAGTTTCTGTTTCGGTCGACCTTCAGCGTTTCTTCCCTTGGATAGTCGGGTTGTTCGATTCTCTTCCGTTGTGTTTCCCGCTCTGTGCTTTCGGTGGTTCTCCGTTTGATTAAGAATGAAGAGGATTAAAGAGTTAATGGGGTTAGTGTATTTGGGTGGGTATTTTTGTGAAAGTCAAATGCATAATGGGGTGTAAACTCTAAGGGAATGAGATATGGGGCGTAAAACTATTGGAAAGTTTTTTAAAAGGGAAGTGGGCTCTAATTTTCCGAACTTTAAAACACATGAAAATAATTTATTTGGTGATCAAAGTACCTTCATATGAATAGATGCGGAAAAAGTATACGCACGCAAGGAATAAATATCAAAAGGATTTTGGTAAACTATGTTTTATCGATAATTTGGGTAAAATATATTCCCTCTGTTTTGTTTTTTTTTTTGGTTGCTACGAGTTTATATTGCACCCAATCCCCCATTGTAACCACCCCAACCTGCCAGCAAATTTACATGTAATAAAAAGAGTAATAATATCAATTGTAAAAAAAAAAATTGATAATATTAAACACATTCTATTTTGAAAAGAAATTCAAGGTAAGTAACATGTTACACATTTAGTTAATGTTACAGGAGTATTTTTTTATGTTTTTTTAGTTCTATCCACTTAGCCAAAGAAAAACACCAAATCAAATTTCAGAAACACATGTGACATGCCCGTGTTGAAGGAAGACGTAATGATCGAATAGGCTACAAAAACAAGTTCCATGGTTTGAAAGAAATTTGTCATCCAGTGTGGTAAAGGGATTTTACAACTGCAATCTGCAAATTTCTTATCTGCATGATGGCAAATACAGAGCAAAAAAATATGGAAGGAAAGATACCCCAGCGCGAAAAACAGGAGGTTCTCATTTTCTTTTTCATCTTTTCCAGAAGTTCTTAGAAGCACACAACCATACACGCGTGTTGGCTCCTACGCATCTCTGACTGACACAAGATCCACATATTTACACACCGGCTATTTCCTGTAGTGTTTCCATAGCATATGTTTCAACAGAGAACCAGAAATGTTTTATCGGAGAGGGGATGAGAGATTAAGCATCTTCCTTTATTCCTGTATGTAGAAAAACTTGGAACTTTAGTGAGGAAGATCGATATTACTCACAATTCTGAAAGCCCGGACATCAATCTAATGTTGGCTCCTGGACTTCTCAAGCACCCTTGTTCTGGGGATCGCCATTATGGCTATAAGCCCACCAGCGAATGCAGCCAATGCCGCAACAACAAATGCTGGTGAATTGCCACCGCCGAATAGCTGATCCCATGGACCGGCGCCCAAGGAAACAATAACCTGATTCCAAAGCAAGGTATGTAAGGCTGCATAGACACTTTGAACTATAAAAGAATCCCCAACCCAACCATAACGCAAACTATTACTTTATATAAATTATATGATCCAAAGATTGTTCACATATTCATTCCAAGATCATTCTTTTTTCTTTAAGAAGCAATAATTTGGCAAAATATGAGAATCAGAAGCGGACTCAAAGCAAATTCCCATTGGAATGAATGTAAATGACTCCCAACACCTAAAATGCTCGTGGGTTTGACGGTTACAAGAAAAAATTAGAAATTATCCCATATTTGGACCTCATAAATGTTAATTAAATACTGGCAAATAAAATCATCCCAATTTCTAATTCTATACAGCATCCTAAGGATGGGAACTTACCCTAGTGGTCAAGTCCCCGAACTCCCAACCTATACATATTTGGACCTCATAAATGTTAATTAAATAATGGCAAATAAAAATCATCCCAATTTCTAATTCTATACAGCATCCTAGGGATGAGAACATACCCTAGTGGTCAAGTCCTCCAACTCTCAACTTATAGGTTGGAAGTTCGAATCCCCACCCGGCTGGCCGGCTCCTATCCCTCCCCTTTTATCTTTGTAATTTATGTGGTATGGGCCCCACCACATTTTCTTAGCCTATATAGGCTTTTTAGCAAAAGAAAAAAAAAATAATTCTATACGGCATCCAAAGTAATACTTATAACCAAGGTGAGAGATAAATAAAACCCAATCAGATACAGAAACTGCACTACTGATATATGCAATGACATGTAAGCTGGTTTTTACTAAAGGGTAGGATTTTTTGGAATACTAAAAGTATGTCAGTTGCAAATTTTGGATGATAACTAAATTTAAAAAATGTCAGAATTAAAGTTTCTGATGCAAACCTAATACCGGAGTGAAATATTTGCCTGCCAGCATATATTTTCCCCATTAAGCCATTATCAATCCACACGTCCTAACATATAGACAGAAAATCACACTTTGGCATTACATGTGTCTATCACACGCTTTAACACTATTTTTAAAATTTTTGATGGAATGGGTCTTAAATTGGATCGAGTTTTAAAATTATTGTCAGAAATTTACAGCTGATATATTACAGTGCCTTGAAAATGATATTCCATATGGTAGGGGACAAAAAATAAAAAACTCAAACTCAACCGTGTGGTCACAAAATTTACCCAAAATCACTCAAAATTCAGAAGTAGATAAGGGGGAGGGGAAAAACGTAACAGACAGACAGAGACTTAAATCAATAGAAAAAATACCTGTGGAATTACAATTGCAAGATTCAGAACCCCCATGGATAACCCTGCAATATAGGCATGATTTTTTAAGTAGGAAAATCCTCAGAAGTAAATTATCTAATCAAAATCAGGTTTCAACCAACCTTGGCCAAGGCCTAAAGCTTCTATTCGCGTGGATACCAATGCATAGGGAACACTATATGTTATCTGCATAGGCCCAATAACACGGGTCAGAAAATGAACCAGTAAATATCTGATAATAAGATCAATATTTGAACCTTCTTCTCAATCCCCAAAGGTAAAGAAACAAAATCATTGGCTAATGCATCAATGGATTCCCTTCAAAATGTCACCAATGATCTAAATTTGAGCCATTAAGGTCTTATCTCTTGTTTTCTCTATATCCTGTTTGGCTAAAACATTAGTCTAGCAACTGTAGAAAGAAAAAAGCAACTTACAGATAATGGGATTCCAAGAATGGCAAAGGCGACTAAAGCAGCTACAACGATCCCATCCGGAGGAGATTGGGAACCAATATTCAAACTGTTATTGGCAGCAGTAATAATGAGCATTGCCACAAAGCAAAGAGACATGAGAATGTTTGAAACACCCCAAGTAAAACCAGCACCCCATTTACGACATAGCTTTTCCATAAACACAGATGTGATCCCAAGCATCACAGAATTCAACATTAGACCAAGTGAGCCCATTCTTACTCCCTTGGAATAATTTTTCCCATCATTTGGCTCACCACCATATATTTCACGACCCATCCAATCAGTATCAAAAAGAAGAAAAGGGAACCACCCAATCCAAGTCAGGGCAGTAACAAGAAGAATAACCCAAACAGTACCAGGAAGATATCTAAAAGTGCCAAAGAGTTCCCACAAAAATGCTTCATGTTCAGAAGAATTTCCAGGTGTTCCTTCACCGGAATGAGAGGAAATATGAAGAGTGGCAACGATTTGCTCATCAGTTGCTGACAGACTAACACAAGTAGTAATTATAATGAAAATAATATCAAGAAGAAATGCAGACTTCAGATTAGCACAGTTGACAGTGCAGGCTGAAGTGAGTGTAAACGGAAAAACCTTGAACCAGTTACTGAAGGATCCAGTAGCAAATCCAAGAATGTTTCCAACGGCCATAAATAGGGAAAAATAGGCATTTGCCACTCGTGTTCTCCTATGGTCCTTCCCTAGCAACAGAAAATCATAAATTAAGTGAACAAATCACCAACAGGCAAATTCCCAAAAGTCTGCTTGCTATTACATGAAAGTTGATCTCGCACAGAGAAGGTAAAGCTGTGAAAACCTAAAACTACTTTGATTTAAGATGCTTAGGCCAAAATATGTCCCATATTATGTATGGCATTCATTAAATAATGCCAGATGGCCAACACGAACCATTTCTCTGTTCTAAAAATAATGTAAGAAGTAAGTGATATTTACTGCAGCCTTCGTACAAGTCATTCATTCACAGGAAGGTGCTATACGCTGATTTATATAGATAATGAACACCTGGACTGCAGCCCACAGAAGAAGTTGGGGAAAAGGAGTACAACATGCATAGAAACGGATTGTAAAACACAAAAGATAAACATCAACTTAAGGCATGCCAGAGCAAGACAACACCCCAACTAATCAGTTAGAAGCCTGTGGCAACAATTACAGATTTGAGAAAACAATATCCAGCAATAATAGTTACAGGTGACCTAATCAACCATTTAATTTTCTTTTATTTTGGAATAATAGTAAAATCCCCTCAGCATCAAACATCTGTAGCACCTTAGGTAATCTTGCAGGTCACCACTATACGTTGTTGCCCAACAAAGAGCTGAGCACACTATAATTACAGGGGTTTTAAAGTTCTATGCAATCGTGCCAGTTCCATATAATCCAATTTTCCCTAAGTTGTGGTGGTTATACTAGAGGCGCACAATCTCTGACACTTTTCGCCCAAAGAAATATGTTATGTATAGAGATGATTTAATGAATTTGTCTATTTGAAAAGCCAACAGTCACTTTCCTTCCCCTCAAGACTAGTAATACTGGGTTTCAAATCTCCTTCCATGAAAGGGACTTGTCGCCCAACATCGAAACAGTGATTATAGTGTAAATCAAGCAAAGTACTTAAGCGTGGAGACAATTAGAGATTTTCGTTAGATACTAAGAAGATAAAAAGATTATAATATATATATATATATGTATATATATATACGAAAAGACAACGGAGCGATTTCTCAAGACGAAAATATAGTATAGCATAACTGAATCGCGTCATTTGCGTGATTTTAGAAACACAAATTTTATGCTCATATACCCGTTAAATCAGCAAGGAGTGCACGGCAAGGTCCCTGCGTCATATTATTGGCGACGTCAAGGATCCAGAATCCGATAACGAAAGTTACCACGGCGCGCATTTTTTTCTGCCCCCTGTCGCCTAATAGCCAGCCTATATCCGCGGAGAAGCCGATGATTAGGACGGCAACGATGATGGAAACAGCACCAGCGAGTATAAACGGACGACGGCGGCCAAATCGGCTGGTGGAGCGGTCGCTCACGTGTCCAACAATCGGCTGCACGAGGAGACCGGACAGCGGTCCGCATAGCCAGATGATACTCGCCCAGGCATGCGGTATGCCGAGCTCCTGCACGTAAGGAGTTAACAGAGATAACTGCAACGCCCAGCCGAACTGAATTCCACAGGCTACCGAGGCGACGCGGAACAGCGTCCTCAATTTGACCTTGGGCGGGCGAACCGAGGGGCCGGCACCGCCCTGCAGTGTCGGTTGCGGTGGCCTGGGATACCGCAGCGGTCGCCTCTCGGATTCTGGATTAGTCATGGTTGGTCAACAGTTTGTCCCCCTCTTCCGCTTGGGGAATCCGGCGCGGTGGACGGAAGAGGTGGCGGGGGGAAATTGGGGCAAAGTGACAGTTTTGCAGGGGGGGGGAGGGAGGGAGGGGGAAGGAAAGCGTGATGGAAAAGCGTGTACTGGTTGGGTGGTGAGCGGAGTATGGGGTGCCCGAATCCCAATATACGCTTTGCCTCTGATGCCTTGGAAAGATTCCACAACCAAACTGTTGACATTTTTTCACACTTCAATTCATCCATCCAACTCCAATTTTTTTTTTTTTTTTTAAACATTGACACCTATGTATCGGCAAAGGTGTGTGGAAGCCCAAGAGAGGAACATGAGAGCCAAGTCCCACTCCCCTCCATCCAACTCCAATTGATGTTGCATCAACTTTAAATTTTATTTTTAATTTAATACTACTACAATAAGCTTCGGTATGTTGCAAATACTCCCTCCCTCCCATTCCCATTTACTGTGTCCTGAAATTCTTGGATACAGTATTTAATGTGGGATGATTAATTAATATTTAATATAGGGTTTAGCGTTTAAAATGGGAGTAAATTAATAATTTATGTGATGTGATTGTAATGAATTTGAATTTTTTAGTTGATTTATTTATGTGTGATGTGATGGTTGTGAGTTTGAATTTATTAATGATAGTGTGTTTGAAATTTAAATATATTTATTTATTAATGTGATGTGATGAGAGTAGGTTGAGTGGTTTATTTTAATTATTTCCTAAAATGAAAATGAGACAAAAAGAGTTGGGACGGACAAAAAATGAATGTGAGACATAAATAATGGGACGGATAAAGTAATGGAAAGCAGCCAAAAATCAGATATACTCGTACATTCTTTCTTTATACTAATTTCTTTTTGTTAGTTAGATTTTTTTTAAAAAAATGAAAGAAAGTGCCGTATAACTTTACCATTATTATTATCTACTCCCTCCGTTTTCCAAAAAATGAAACGGACCCACAATATACGCAGTTCAATGCATATTTTAAATTATTAATAACTCAATTTCGGTACAAATAAAAATTATAAAAGTTCGATATTTTAAAACTACTCGACGGGACGAATCTAACAAGATCTCACTTGGTTATATTTTAACTTGTATAACTATGATAAAACTTTAAGTCAAATTGCGTGCGTGAATAGTTTCAAATTTTCCAATGTTTCAATTAATTCGAAACGGAGGAAGTACTTTTTTTTTTTAAGTGCCTATACCCAGTCTCCCAAGTTATATACTCCCTTCGTTTTGAAATAGATATAATATTTGTATAGTTGTTACTATTCATTGAGTAACTTTAATTTTAAATTTTAATACAATTATATGAGAAACATAGTCAAGTGGGATCTTGTTAGATTCGTCCAATTATATAGTTTTAGAATATTAAATTTTTGTAATTTTTACTTTTATACAATTTAAGATATTAAGGAGGGTGTATTCAATCAAGACTTTATGAGATTTTTTTGGACTTTTAAAGTTTGGGTGCATTCAATTTAGATTTTAAAAAGTCTTTAAAGATCTAGAGGTATTCAATATAGATTTTAAAAAGTCTTTAAAAATCCAGGAGTATTCAATACAGATTTTAAAAAGTCTTTAAAAATCTACAGGTATTCAACTGTTTATGAATTTTAATTCTTCATAGATTTCAATGGATTCTTTTAAAAAATATAACTACACAAAATCTCTCCAAATTTCTGCGGATTCTATACAAGTCAGCCAAACTCTACAGGAGTCTATACAAAATCAACCAACTCTACGTGAAGTCCATAGACTTTCTAAATCCACGGACTTTTTAAAATTTATAAAAAATCTGAATTGAATACACCCCTCTAAGTGTTAAAAATATGTATTAGATAACGTGAAATGAAAAAATGTTGCAATTTTTGAAAAATGGAGGAGTATCTATATTGGATCCAAAATTAATTTATGGTGGTATTGAAGAATTGTCTTTTTCAACCAAAATTGTGCATACAAAAATATTGGAACCCGAGTTATTATCTACTCCGAATTCATAATTATTCATGGATTTATGAATTTTCATTAAAAAAAAATATGCTTTAAGAATTTAAGATTCGGCGTCTGTATGAGTTATGCCTTGTTTGGCTAATAATTGAGATACTCTTTGATAAAGCACAATATCAGTAGTATTTCTTGCCTATCTGTTAACCCAACAAAATTTATATCCAAGTTTTACATGGCCCAGTCCGTGAAAATTTATTCGGAGGCCCAATCCGTGAAAATATATCCGGATAATAACCAAGGAACTGTCAATCAAGTCATCATCTCGCGTGCCGCGTGCCCTGTCACAGAAGTCGCCTGCGCCGTAAGCCGCCAATCACAGAAGCCTCGCGTGCGCCGTATGCCGCCAGTCACAGAAGCCTCGCGTGCACCGCCTCCGTCGCAGAAGTCAAGAGGCCTGTCAATCAGCCGCCCGCGTGCCTCATGCGTCAAGTCGCCTGCATGCGTCTGAGGGTCAGTCCTCCTATAAAAGGAGAGAAGCATTCCAGAGAACAAGGCATCCAACACAACCATCCTCAGAGGATTTCCTTTCATTTTTCTGCAGTTCAATTCCTGCTTTTACTTTCCTGCAAAATTTTCCATTCCTTTACAGCTTTGTTTAAATTCTTGTAATTCCCTTAGTAATCCTTGTAATCCTCTTCAAATATTGTCCAATCAAAATTCTCGGTTAACAAATTGGCACGCCCAGTGGGACCCGAAGTGGAAACCATATCCGCTTGAAAGTGTATGCAACTCCGATCTGGACGAGTAGTAAGGGACTTAACACAAAGATTTGGAGAAATGTCGCTGCATGAAGAAACTCCAGTAAGAACACCATCTGAGAACGTCGATAATACGGCGACTACCTCCCAACCACCGCAAGGGATAATGCAAGTCCCAACATTTTCGGAACAAATACGGCTATCGATGAATGAATCGATGGCTGAATTTATGCCTTTATTGACCAGGCACCTTATGGATGTATTGCGGCCTGCCATGGCCGATCAAACTGACAGGATATGTGGATCCATGCGTACTCCACAAGAGGGATACACCCCTGGCATGAATATGTCACCAAGCGTTATAGGACCGTATGGCGGTCTACAAAGGACTTGGGGGACTGGCCAGCCCTCACTATCTGAGTTTGGAGCACCACCTCCCATGATGTATGCTCCATCATACTTGATGGCATCTAGCGCTGTTCCGATACAGCCATTTGGAGTGGCGGCTCCCATCCCAGCCGCCATGCATAACCTAGGTACTGGAGGAGGACACATGCAACCTCAAGCCACCAACATACCTTTGGTTGCCAACATGCCTCAGGACCATCATCAGGCCGCCTCCCCATTACATCAGGCCACCCAGTATCAGGCCTCTAGTCCACAACAGGCCGCCATGCAACATCAAGCCGCCAACATGAGCCGTCCAACCATAAGTCATCCGGCCGCCAGCATACCTCATCCGGCCGCCAACTTAGCTTCGGCCGCCAACATGGCCCAGGTCGCCATGGCTAACCCGGCCGCCAACATAAGTCATCCGGCCGCCAGCATACCTCATCCGGCCGCCAACATGACCCAGGCCGCCATGCCTCATCCGGCCGCCAACATAAGTCATCCGGCCGCCAGCATACCTCATCCGGCCGCCAACATGACCCAGGCCGCCATGGCTCATCCGGCCGCCAACATAAGTCATCCGGCCGCCAGCATACCTCATCCGGCCGCCAACATGGCCCAGGCCGCCATGGCTCATCCGGCCGCCATGTATCAACAAGCTGCCATACCTCCTGCACAGGCGCCTCTAGTGTCGCCCGAGTTGTTAGCAGATATGATGCAACAACATTTTGGCATTCAATTAAGGCCGATGGAACGGCCCACTTATAGGAAACCATACCCGGATTGGGTAGACATCATGCAGCCTTACCCTAAAGGCTTCAAAATGCCCGAGTTCACCACGTTCTCGGGAGACGACGGCAAATCAACCGTAGAACACGTGGGTAGGTTTACTGCTCAGTGTGGAGAAGCAGCGACCAACGACTGGCTGAAGTTAAGATTATTCAGTTCCTCTTTGACTGGACCCGCATTTGTATGGTTTGCATCCATGCGGCCAAATTCAATACAAAATTGGGCCGATCTCGAGCGGGCATTTCACGACAGATTCTATACACCTCTGTCGCAGGTTAGTCTTGCAGATCTCACTAACACCAAACAATTTGCCGATGAGACGGCAGGTTCTTTTATTAATAGATTACAACGCATTAAAGGCCGATGTACTATAGCAATACCTGATAAAGAAATAGCCAATATAGCAGTGGCTAATATGCTACCGAAATTGAGAGAGCATTTAATTGTGCAGGATGCAACTGATCTTGCCCAGCTGGCCGAGAGAGCGGCCCGTGTGGAAAAATTCCTGAGGGAGCAGGAAGAGAGACGTCCTATGCGTCGAGTCCATTTCGAAGAAATAAAACTCAGTGATGATGAGGACGAACCTGTAGAGGTGGCTGTTGCTGAGCTAGTACAGACAGCCAAACCACATACATGTGCGGCTCTCAAGCCGCCAAAACAAAGAGAGGCTAAGTATAAGCCTGAAGAAGACCTTTTTGACATGGGCAAAGCAGACCAAGTGTTCGATGCCCTACTCAAAGACGGTGTGATCAAGTTGCCTGAAGGGCAAAAATTACCAGCGGCCGAGGAAACTCGAGGCCGAGCATTTTGTAAGTGGCATAATTCGTATACTCATAGCATTACCAAATGCAGGAGTTTTAGAACGGCCATACAGAACAAGATAAAAGAGGGTCGTTTGAAAATTGCAGGTATGAAGGTGGATTTAGATCCATTCCCTCAATTGCCAATTGGTGTTTCTGGACTCATCCCAAATCCAGAAGATGGTGGCTCCAGTAGCCAGAATGATAGAGGAAAGGAACACATTGAAATAGAAGAAGAGGATGTGGACTTATTATCTGATGAGTCCGATCATGAAAGAAAAGAGTTGTGCAGTAAACAACCGAAGTTTAAGAACATGTCGAAGGAGGACTTCAAGAAAGTCCTGGAAGCTGAGGAAAGGGAGCACCACAAGAAGAAGAACCCTCCTTTGAGGATTGAGATCTCTAAGCAGGCGGTAGAGATCCATGAAAATGGGAAGCACCAACCTATTGCTCGTGATTACAGGCATGGTGTACAGGTGGTTCCAACCTTGATGAGGCGACCAGAACATCCAGATGAGACTGAAAGGTGGATGAAGAATAGGGCTCAGAACAAATTCACCCAGAAAGAGCCACCACCCATGACTAGGAGTCAGTTTAGGCGGGCACAAAGACGATATGCCGAGGAAATGCGGCAGTGGGAGGCACAAATCCATAAGTTGGAATCTTCCAGGCCTCGGAAGCCGGTGCAACCAACTTATTTCAAAGGAGAGACATCCCAGCAGCGGAGACCCCTTCACGAGAAGGCACACAGTAGGACAGTGGCAAGGGAACCTGATTCACCCATGCCACCTCGTGAAGAAAGATTTTATGAGGCCTCAAGAAGACCACCTCAGGCGCCATCACCTTCCGCTAGGGAACCAATACAGGAGAGGATGCAGCCATCGCTTTCCTCCGCCAGGAGGCCAGTGAGGGAAAGGTTACAACCACCATCACCTTCTACCCCTAGGAGGCCAGTACGAGAAAGGCTGCAGTGGGTAGAACGAAAGCCTCAGCCGTCATCATCAACAAGGCCTAAAGTAACCAAAGCTGGACTTCCTCAGACTAACACTTCATCATCAGCTTCTAATGACAAAGGAAAAGCGGTCGCCATAACCGAATCTGATGAAGGAGGAAACAAGGTCAAGTCTGCGGGACAGAAGTTCATTGAGAAGCTGGACAAAATGGACATGACTCCTTCAAACATGGCTATGGCTAGTGTACTGATGAAATATATGGCGTATTTGGCGGCTCATGATGCCGGTGAATTTGGAAGTGAACCACACAGTTTTGAAGGATTCACGGCCTATTGCAAAACTGTAGAAACCCAGAAGAAGTCACAGACACAAGTTGAAACGAAATCAACTAGTGAAGCACTTCAAGCGACCAATGAGGCATCACAAGTGAATTTTGGCGCTATTACACCTACAGAGGTGGAGGCCGCTGTGGAGGCCAATCTCGACAAGCCGAAAGTCGGGATTAGCGTCCTTGGCATCATGACCGATGAACGTGGCACGATGGATGACATGAATATTGACGAAGGATATGAAGATGATATGTGGGGAAATGTGAACCTCAATATTGATGAGGAGCCTCATGTTGAATTAGACGGCATGGATCTTGAAGATGAGGTTTTTTGGAAAAATTTGGACAAAGAACTTAAAGAAGCTGACGATAGGAAAGAAGGGCCGATTGATCCCTCCGTGCCTATACGGGTCTTTGGATTGGCGGCCGATGAAGAGATAAGCGATACCGAATCCGAAATATGGGATGAGGAAGAGCCATCATTCGCGAGGCTTATCGAAAGAATGGATGAAATGATAGCCGAATTGTCCCATCCAACCAGGGATGCACCTCCTACACAAGAACTCGGCGGCCGAAATGATGCTTCAAAGTTGGCTGTGGCGCAGTTTTCCAAACCCGAAGTTGCCCAGACAAGGCAATTGAAGCCCTTGTATGTTAAGGCTCACATCGACGGGCGTCCTGTAAACAGAGTATTTGTTGATAATGGAGCAGCAGCCAATGTGATGCCGATGTCAACTTTGAGGAAGATAGGAAAGAATGAAAAGGATCTGATCCCTACCAGGGTCAGAATGTGCAGCTTTGTAGGGGAAGCAACACAACCTGCCGGATTCATAACGGCGGACGTCACTATTGGATCCAAGACCATCAAGGTGGCCTTCTTTGTCGTGAAATCCAAGACGTGTTACTCAGCATTGCTTGGGCGCGACTGGATTCACATGGCGCAGTGTGTGCCATCTACCCTCCACCAACAGTTGTTGATTTGGGATGGTGACCAGATAGAATTGGTGGAGGCAGATCCTCAACCCTTTGCAGGACCGGACGCCAACAATGATGAGGCAATCTTCTACTTAGAAGACATCCAACCTGCATCAGCCTTAATTGGTATGAACATAGATCTGGAATCCATTGATTTCACAACAAGCGGCTTCAAGTTACGTTCTGCAGATAGCCGACATGAAGCATCACGCTCTGCATGACGAGCAGCTACAACATTTATAAAGACTTGTTGCAGCGGCTCGCCAACACTGAAATAATGATGGGTGCCGAAATCAAGTCCAAAAACCCAATTGACATTCGGCCATCTGAGTGGCCATCTCCCGTAAAGCGGACGTTGCCTAGTCCGGAAGCCAATGAACCACTTGTAGACATCAACCTCGGGACAGAGGCGGAACCAAAGGTGACCAAGATCAGTGCGTCATTATCGGATGAAAAGCGACGCCAGCTAGTGGAGTTGATTCATAAGTATAAGGATTGTTTCGCATGGCAATACACAGATATGCCAGGACTATCAAGGGAGCTAGTGGAACATAAGCTGCCAACGCACCCAGAATTCAGACCTCATAAGCAGCCGCCAAGACGGTTCGACCCAGACACCATCCCAAAAATAAAGGCCGAAATCGAGAAACTTCTTAAAGCAGGTTACATTAGAACTTGTCGTTATGTGGAATGGCTTGCAAATATTGTACCTGTTATAAAAAAGAACGGTCAATTAAGAGTCTGTATAGACTTTAGAAATTTAAACTTGGCAACACCCAAGGATGAATATGTGATGCCCATGGCCGATATGCTTGTTGATGCGGCCGCTGGCCACAAGTTTTTATCGCTAATGGATGGTTATTCTGGATACAATCAAATCTTCATTTCTGAAAATGATGTACACAAAACAGCTTTTCGTTGCCCAGGACCAGTTGGCATCTTTGAATGGGTAGTCATGCCCTTTGGATTAAAAAACGCGGGGGCAACATACCAAAGGGCCATGAACATGATTTTTCATGATTTAATCGGTCACACACTTGAAGTGTACATTGATGATATAGTGGTAAAATCATGTGAATTTGGCCAACACTTGGCTCACCTGGAAGGTGCCTTCATTCGAATGAGACAGCATGGATTGAAAATTAATCCAGCTAAGTGTGCCTTTGGAGTGGCCGCAGGAAACTTCCTAGGTTTCTTGGTGCATGAGAGGGGCATTGAGGTAGACCAGAACAAAGCTAAGGCCATTATGGAAGCTCGTGCACCAACCAATCTCAAAGAACTGCAGTCATTGATGGGCAAAATAAATTTCCTAAGGAGGTTTATTGCCAATGCTGCCGGCAAAATGAAAGCGTTCACTACCTTGCTTAAAGGAAGAAAGAACGAGAAGTTTCTTTGGACGACTGAGCATCAGGCAGCCTTCGAAGAAATAAAAAGAGCATTGGTCAATCCTCCAGTATTAGTGCCGCCAAAACCTGGAATACCTTTAAAACTATATGTATCGGCCGCCGAAGAATCTATCGGGTGCTTGCTTGCACAGGACGATGAAGGCGGCAAGGAGAGGGCTATCTATTACCTTAGCAAGACTCTACAAGGGCCAGAGGTAAGATATACTGCATTAGAAAAGTTGTGCTACGCCCTAGTATACTCCTGCAACAAGTTAGAACACTACATGCTACCAAGAACAATCCATGTAGTGGCTCCCTTTGACTTGGTGAAAACCCTTTTGCACAAACCAGCATTGAAGGGTAGACAAGCTAAGTGGGCTATGAAGATCAGTCCTTTTACCCTTGTACACGTTTCTCAAAAGGCAGTCAAGGGACAAGCTTTAGCTGATTTCTTAGCTCAACACCCTTCGTTGGTTCTGTCAGAAGATCCCAGAGAAGCTTCCTTTATAGGATTCGAACCTTGGGAGTTAACCTTTGATGGATCTTGTGCAAGCAGCGGCTCGGGGGCCGGTATTACAATCACTAGTCCTCTTGGGGAACATTGGAAGCTTGCTCGGGAGTTAGAGCCTGGCACCACCAACAATCAAGCAGAATACGAAGCTTTGATATTTGGCCTCGAAACTGCATTGCTTAAAGGTGCGAAATCAATTACAATTTTTGGAGATTCCCAAGTCATCCTGAAGCAGTTAACCGGAGAATATGAATGCAAGAGTCCCAGATTGATTAAGTGCTATGAGACAGCACTAGAACTATTGAGCAAGTTTTCAGACGCTACCATCACACATGTGCCCAGAAGCCAAAATCAAGAAGCCAACGAGGCTGCGCAACTTGCTTCAGGCTGGCAGTCTTGTCGCCCTAGGGGGGCACCACACATTGCCGCCATCACAAGTAAACCTGAGGACCAACAAGAGAATGGTGATTGGAGGACCGAGATCATACAGTACCTCGAGAACCCGTCATCTGGGGGAGATAACTCGTTAAAAGTAAAAGCTCTGCGGTACGTACTGGTCAATGGCGAACTATTCCGAAGGGCGGTTGATGGATTATTGCTCAAGTGTATAGGCCCCAAGGATGCTAAGTTGGTAATGGGAGAAGTCCATGAGGGGATATGCGGCTCTCATCGGGCAGGGCCGAGCATGAGATGGAGCATCCACCGTCAGGGATACTTCTGGCCAACCATCATGGAGGACTGTATCACGTATGCTCGCGGGTGTGAGGCTTGCCAAAAGCACGGCCCAATTCAAAGGGTACCGGCAGAAGAATTACACACGGTCATTAAGCCTTGGCCATTCCGTGGCTGGGGGATGGACATCATTGGAAAAATTCATCCACCGTCATCCAAAAACCATGCATTCATACTAGTGGCCACTGATTACTTCACCAAATGGGTAGAAGCATGGCCAATGAAGAAGATCGACCAAAGCGATGTAATTAGGTTCGTGACTGAGCTCATACATCGATTTGGGATTCCCCAAACAATTACTGCCGATCAAGGTACAGTATTCACTGGTGAAAAGTTTATAGCTTTTGCCAAGCAGTTTGGGATCCGCATCTATCATTCTACTCCATACTATCCCCAAGCAAATGGTCAAGCTGAAGCCACCAATAAGATCTTAATAAGTATGATCAAAAAGGCGGTAGGCGAAAAACCTAGGAAATGGCATGAGACCTTATTAGAGGTTCTTTGGGCTTACAGAAACTCTAAATCTACAGCTACAGGGTTTACGCCATACTACTTGACATATGGTCATGACGCTGTTTTGCCTTTGGAAATAACAGTTCCTTCTCTAAGGGTGGCTCAGCAGCATCACTTAGACTTATCTAAGTATGATGAAGCCATGTTACAAGAGTTAGAAGCAGCTGATGGTGATAAGCTCATGGCCTTGGAAAACATCCGTCGTCAAAAAACTAGAATGGCAAAGCATTATGATAAGAAGGTTCGAAGCAAGACCTTCAGCGAAGGGGATTTAGTGTGGAAGGTGATCCTACCGTTAGGAGTACATGCTAATGAAACGGGGAAGTGGTCCCCAAATTGGGAAGGACCATTCATTGTAACTCAAAGATTACTCAATGGTGCATACAAGTTAATGGACATCGATGGTCAAGAACACAAACAGAGTATAAATGCAAAATATCTCAAAATGTTCTATCCATCAGTCTGGGAGTCAGAATAAGCAGCATAAGTGCATCATGAGTGGCCAGTCACGTAATTGGCCAGAGAAATAGCAAAAAAGCAAACATGAGTAATGAAGTGCTCATCACAAAGTCGATGAGCTGACACTAAATAGAGTACTGAATAAAAATCACAAAAGCAAAAGCAGTGCTAACTACTCGGGGAAGGAGGCGTCTCATCACCTAGAAGGCGACGACGCATGACGGCCCACTGATCACGGGCACGCTCAAAGGAATCTGTAAGGCGACGAAGTGCTGCGGCAGAAGCTCGGGCACGAGCTGATAGAAGAGGTCGACGGACTCTCGATAACTCAACTGATAAGTCACGATCATCTGCAGCTAAGCGATCACGATCAGCGCGCAAAGCGGTAACTCGATCAGACAACTTGAGCAGCTCAGCCTCAAGTATAACAAGCTCAACGGTAGCTCCATCTGCGATGCAGCTCTGCTCTCTGATAATACGCTCCGCCTCCGCAATAACTTCTCTCTGTTTCTCTATCTCGCGCTTGGCCTGGGCAACAGTACTCTTTAACTGTGACTGTCTACTCTCCTCACTCCTAAGGACCATAGAAGCCTGATCATGTTGGGGAAGTACAACCTCTAGCTGGGAACGAATCTCGCGGTGCCGCGCCTCGAGATCATCAATAAATGTCAAGTCCTGAGCAGAGTGATCTGCTGTACTGCTATAGAGAGGATAAGCGAGGGACAAATCAGAAATGAGCTCCGAAAAGTCCAAAAAGCCGGCGTCCTCAATAAAGGCAGGGACTGAGCTAACATCACCAAGGATGTCATAGAGTCCTGAGACCACCTCGGCTGATAGTGGACCGGTCTGGGTGGAAAAGAGACGGTCAAACGCCTCACATGATGGGGCTATGGCAGCACGAGTGCCCGAGTCTGGAAGAGAGGCCACAAGGCCTGGAGGAAGGTCCTTAGGTACCTGGAGGCAAGCTATGTCAAGAATACTACCAAAGTTTTATTATGACAGGAGATGAAAAGAAATATACCTGAGGAGGTGGTGCAGTCAAATCAGCTGAGAGAGCTGAAATGTCAGTCACAGAGTGGTCTGTCTGAGTAGGCGGTGTAGTCAAGTCGACTGAAGCATCAACACCCGCCTGATCCATAGGAGTCTAGAGGAAATCAAACGCCTAGAACGTATCCTGAGGGATAAGAACAAGAGAAAACAACTAAAGGGTACCTGAGATGTCGCCAAAGGATCAGCAGTGCTAATCATGGAGGCGCAATCTGCCGCCTGAGTGGTAAGAGAAGAACCTATCCGGTCTCCAGGAGTCTAGAGGATAGATGTCCTCAGAATCATTTTGCATAATAGTAAGAGGCAAAAGAAAATGAGGACGTAATTAAAAGTGTACCTGGGAAGTCAACTCGGGAGTAACGGAGCCAACCGTAGAAACATGGTCACCAGCATGAGAAGAGGATGGATCCTAAGCAGGAAGGAAAGATGTTGAGGTTTAGCTAAAACAAGAATTGAACAAAAGAGTCCAAAGTGGCGAAAGTTACCTGATCAATGGAAGCATGATGAGTAGCATCCGTCACTATGGCCTTGGTCTCGTACCTGGGATCATCCCCGTGGAGGATGATATAGTCAGCGCGAGCCAACATATCATCATATGACTCATTCTTAGCAATGACACTGCTCATATGCTGATCAACGATAGTCGTCGCCTCGTGAAGGTCCGCCATATAGCTGTCATCCCCGGCGACACTATCCTCAGCGTGATCCGCCACCATAGGATCACCATCATCATCTACAGGATCCTCATCGCCATCACCTGAACTCGACTCCTCCTCACTAGAAACGGAAGTCTCATCCTCATCAGAATGAGCAGTGTAATCCTCATCAGTAGACTCCCCAGAGCTCGCAGGCTCCTCCTCAGGTTGGTCATCTGAGGCATCGCCCTCATCATCCTCACTGTCATGGTCAGCAGCTGAAGAAAAGAGAAATATTAAAAAACCAAGAGACAGTGTATGAGAAACATGTTAACAAATGAGACATACCTCTTCGGCGTTTGCGAGATGAGGAAACCGCAACAGCTTTTGACTTCGGGGTGCGACTAGAAACAAGAGTAGCTGCCGACTGAACAGCGGCACTATGAACGCTAGGCTGCTTAACTCGCCGCACGTCCCCAAAACGAGCCGTAATCTGCGCATAGGATGGCAAGATGGAGGTGATATAGGGCGTCCACCATGCCATAAAGCCAGCAGCAAGCGTCCCGTTCGGAGTGAATGGAAGATAGCTAGATAACGTCAGACGGGACGAGAAATCAACTACTGCCCGGATGTCAGCGACCGTCATCCTCTTACTCCTAAAAGATACCGGCCACTTCACACTGCGAGGAAGTCCGAGGTGGCAACCGAACTGACGAGCGAGCAAATGAGGGCAGTACGGCTCAGCCACGATCGGATTATACTGATCCCTCCTCTTTAGCCCACTCAGAAGCATATGAGGCTTCATACTCACATTCCAGGTGGACTCTCCATGTAGACCTCGTGGCTGATCAGGCTTGCACACAAGCTGGGACAGCAACCATCCTATAGAGGCATACACGTATAAGTCCTGATAGGAAGGCCTGTGGTGCAGAAAAAATCGAATAATATCCAGACTGTCCCGCTGCAAAAGACCATCCCTGCCAATCCTCACCGAAGTAGCAGCTAGTATCAAGCCTAACGGGTCACCATCTGCGACATCCTGCGGACCAGGACGAGGCACGCCAGTAAAAAGCCGAGGAAAGTACAGCTGGATCCAGAGCTGCAGAAACCATAACGGCCCACATGCCGAATTAGTGGGATCTCGCCCACTAGCCAGCATACCAGAGATCTTGGCCATACCACTGAATAGGGTGCCAAGAAAATAAGAACCAGTGGCCGGAGAAGGATCACTCATAATAGCCCGTACCAGAGGAAGAGCGGAACGCAAGACGGTCCGAGCCCTCGAACAGATAATAAACCGACTAAACCACAACAACAGAAAGGCCACATGCTCATCCAAGGTGCAAGGAGAACTCTCGGACGTCATATTATTATCAATAAATGCCGAATACTGTTTAGTCTCTTTGCCCGAAGGACAAATAGACTCACCAAGAGCTCGATCATCAGAGGCCGACTGCGTCAACTCTGAACCATCCACTCGGAGTCCGGTGATCATGATCACATCAAGAAGCGTGGGACCCACGAAACCACAAGGAAACTGAAAGGCGTTAACACTGGAGTTCCAGAAGCCCAAGATATAATAGATGAGACGGTGATCTATCACTACTGGCCTAGTAGAAAGAATAATGGCATCCTCAATACCCCAGTTACGCCAATCAGCTGTGCGTCCTCCCCTCTGCATCCGGCGAACCCATAAAGCATACTTTTCCAAAATACTCTGATCCTCATTCTCTTCGGTTCGGGAAGCCTTAGCCTTCTTAGATCTAGGAGCAGTGGTACCAGACTGATGAGACCGGATAGACCTCGTCTGCGAAACAAAGGCTCCAGTAAATGCAGCCTGAGTAATCGGACATATACAAGATAGAAACTCCCGGGTCTCATCTCTATCTGCATGGGCAGTCGTGCGATGAAATGGACGTAAAAAAGGCTGGGACTCCCGGCGGTCAAAATCGTAAGCCTCATCATCAGACTCCGGAATGAGTAGTCCCTCAGCAATCTGCATTATTATGATACACATATCAAGCAAATATCAAGCAAATTCGAAGAAGGACGAATTAACATATCACCAAGTAAGTTGGGCAAACCTGAGTAGAAGACCCGGCAGCCCGAGCTGATGAGGATGGCGGCTGAGACACGGCATGAGTGGCGGCCTGCATAGGAGTGGCGGCCTGGGTACCCAGAATGGTGGCCTGAGGAGTCCTCGCCACAATGTCCTATTACAAATTTGAACAAATCAAGTGAACACACAAGCAGGCAAAGAGATGGACATACAAGCGGGCATAGAGATTAGAACAAACCTGAAAGGCCGTAGTACCAGATGACAAGGCAGTAAAGCCTGGCAAGGGGATGGCGGCCTGTCCCTGTGAAGGAGGTGGCTGGCGGCCCGTAGCATCCCCAGCAGATGAAGGTGGCGGCCCAACGCTGGCGGCCGGAAAGGAGGCTGGCGGCCTGGAGCTGGCGGCCGGAGAAAACTTGGACCTGCGGACGGTCCGAGCTGATGTTGGCGGCCCGGTGCGAGTGGTGGCCGGCGTGTCCTCTTTTGCTAAATCCTATATTTTCAGATTCAGAACAGATATGGGATACTGTGTGATAGGATAAAGGTTTCTAAAACCTATAACATAAATTCGAGAAAGAGTGTTCTCGTCAAAACAAAAAAAAGATCACTTGGATCAAAGTGCACAAGGAAACACAGATCAAGATGCTTATCTAGTTACAGACGAGAGCAAATTGGATGCAATCCAAGTTATAAGCAAGCAGCTAGCATGGTAGTCTAAAATCCTATGTCAGAGGCAATTCAAAGATGCTCATCAAAAAAAAGACTTCAAGCAGATAATCTGGCTAGCCCCAATGTGTCATCTAACAAAATTGGTGTTGGATGCATGTAATTGAGAGATTCGCCTAACATCTACAGTTAAGTGATGCATACAACTAATGTGTGCAACAAGCTGCCCGAACAATTCAAAGTGTTGAATACAGTGCAAAAAGAGGAACAATCTCAGCATGTGATTCCAAAATTCAACTAATATCCAAGTCTAGCCTCTTATACAGCATACGAAGTCCCAACAATTTAGCAGCATATCGAGGTATCAAAGATCATAAACAAGCCGATTCAAATGAGGCACAGACTTTAAAGTCTACAATCATAGTCTCGTAACATGCCATTCGAGTTTACAAGTCTTAGCCAACATAAAGAACAAGAGTAGAATAAAAAGCTAACCTGATCCATGGACACGAGTGGCGACACCCGACAAGCAGGCAGCTGGCGGCGGATGAAGGAGCTGGCGGCGGGCTGAAGGCTGGCGGCTGGATCAGAATTGGCGGCGAATCAAGGCTGGCGGCTCGGACCAGGCTGGCGGCGGATCAGGCTGGCGGCCGGCGAGCGTTGGCGGCAGTGCGACGAAGGGCTGGCGGCGGGCGTTGGAGCTTGGCGGCCCGCGGAGCTGGTGGCGGCGCTCGACAGTCTGAGCTGGCGGCGGATCTGGCGACAGAAGGGCTGGGAGCTGGCGGCGCGACAATCCTGGGCTGGCGGCAAGATGGCTGCTGGCGGCCGGAATGCTCGAGCTGGCGGCGATCCCTGGCGACTCAGGCTGGCGGCGCACGACTTCGGGCGAGATGGCGAAGCTGGCGGCGCTCGATGAAGCTGAACGCTGGCGGCAGAACGTGAGGCTGGCGGCGGATCTGGTCCGGGGTGGCGGCGCTGCAAGGCTGGCGGCCGGAGCCTCCTGGCGGCGGACGCGGAGTCCTGGTGGCGACGCGTGCTGGGGCGCTTCACCTCGGGCGGTGCTGGCGGCGTTCGAACAGAGGACGGAGAGACGCTGGCGGCGACTTCTGGCGAGATGACGAAGCTGGCGGCGCTGGATGGAATTGGCTGGCGGCGGTGGCGCTCGATGGAGTTGGCTGGCGGCGCGTTGGAGCTTGGCGGCCCGAGGAGCTGGTGGCGGCGCTTGCCTGGGCTGGCGGCAAGGGGGCTGTTGGCGGCCGGAGTGCTCGAGCTGACGGAGACCTGGCGGCGCTGCTGGCGGCTTCCCTCGACGATTGATGACTGAGGGCGACGACGATTAGGAAGAAGAAGAAGGGTGGCCGGCGGTTTTAAAGAGAAGAGAAGGAGAAAAGGTAGAAGAAAATTTGAAAAAATGACCAAAAGTTTCAACTTAATGAGAGATGGTGGCTTTTTATAGAAGCCATGGAATTAGGGTTTTTAAACGGACCTATTGGGCCAAGGTTTTTAAACGGACCAATTGGGCTGAAAATTCCAAAATTAAGCGCGCAAATTTGTCTTAAAATACTAATCAGACAAAATGCGCGAGGGGGGCATCTGTTAACCCAACAAAATTTATATCCAAGTTTTACATGGCCCAGTCCGTGAAAATTTATCCGGAGGCCCAATCCGTGAAAATATATCCGGATAATAACCAAGGAACTGTCAATCAAGTCATCATCTCGCGTGCCGCGTGCCCTGTCACAGAAGTCGCCTGCGCCGTAAGCCGCCAATCACAGAAGCCTCGCGTGCGCCGTATGCCGCCAGTCACAGAAGCCTCGCGTGCACCGCCTCCGTCGCAGAAGTCAAGAGGCCTGTCAATCAGCCGCCCGCGTGCCTCATGCGTCAAGTCGCCTGCATGCGTCTGAGGGTCAGTCCTCCTATAAAAGGAGAGAAGTATTCCAGAGAACAAGGCATCCAACACAACCATCCTCAGAGGATTTCCTTTCATTTTTCTGCAGTTCAATTCCTGCTTTTACTTTCCTGCAAAATTTTCCATTCCTTTACAGCTTTGTTTAAATTCTTGTAATTCCCTTAGTAATCCTTGTAATCCTCTTCAAATATTGTCCAATCAAAATTCTCGGTTAACACTATCCAACATATACATTTTTTATAATTAATTAATCATTCGAATTTTGTTCAAAAACAAAAAATTATAAATAGCTAATACGCGAGAGCATGGCAGATGCTCCTTAGTCGTAACCAATGAAAACCATTCATGATCAAAACGAGTCTTTTTTTTTTTTTTTTTTGGTGAACTCAAAACGAGTCTGTTGACTGATACTACATTTTTTCAGTATTATGTTTGTTTGTTGTAGTTAATTAGTCAACTTACAATGTACTTATAAAGTCAGAAACTGAGTTAAATGGCCTTTAATTGTGATTGAATACAATCCGTTTAATTTCTACAAACTACAGGAGATTAAGCGTGACTTTGCCAACTTTTTTTTTTTTTTGGCATTAAAGTAAAAAAAAAAAAAAAATTATGATATGATAATCCAAGGCCAGTACTGAATGGAACAGAAGGATCGAGTTTTTTTACGTGGCTTTGCTTAATTGCTTTGGTCTAATTTTATGTTTATGTATGCTAATTGCTAATTATAGATGTGGTATTTGGGAAGTAAGAGATCTGCTTGCGGTTGAGTTCACCAAAGAGGATCCTCACTATTAATTAAAGAGTATTTGATTTTAAATTATTCTGCAGATTCTCAAAATCTTTGGAGAATGGCGTACACACTAATGCTGATTTTCTTTCTTAAATATAAAAAATAAATAAATAAGAAGTCCAGTAATTTAGCAGTTTTATAAATACAAAGCTATATTGCCACCGGATTATTAGTATTATTTTTTTTATAGAAAATCAAACTGTTTTACAATAATTTTACATTTGGAGGACCCAAAACCCGAAACTGTTTTTATTACATGTACTTTTGTTGTCACTTTTGCCACTCAGGGACAGGGAGCTGAGCATCTCTATTCTTGGTGTGATTGTACAGTTTTCTAATATCGAGTTATGTAGCTTATGATAATTTTTCCAGAGCTATTATATAGGGGTAAGGGTATTTCGATTGTCAGTGGATATCATCATCGTGTACTCAGCGTAGGCTCCTTGTACTCGGGATGTGCCGGTAGGCCCTGTAAAGCCTTCTGCGGAAGGGAAGTGCGACGTCCCATCCTAAGCTAGTTTGTGATTTATGAGGTGGTTGTCGTTCTCGGGTAAACGATCAGATAATTGGATTCGTTGATAGACCGGGTTGGTGAGCCCGTAACACTGTTGAGGCCAAAATTGGCGCAAACTAAAGTAGAAGACCGTATTTCAAACACGAGCGTAAGCATAAGAGATGTTGAAAGAAAGCAACAAGATTCCAAACTTGTCCTTAAGAAATGCGTTGAGACAGGACACCAGCTATATATAAAAATTTTATTACACTACATTATTTCGTCGTTGATAAATCATAAAGTATGTATGAATTCACTCTCAATCATATCAATTCATTTCAGTGCGCCTTTGCTTTTTCTTTCATTTAATTATTATTATTACCCAGATTAAAGAATCAAGGCAATCAAACCATTAACGAAAACGACTGCAACGGCAAATTAATTAACCCATCACTATTCATTAAAAAATAGTATTTTTGTTTGTATGTGATTAGTAATTAAACAATATTATACGCTTAAAAATCTCAATTAATTAATTCTTTTAAGGTAATGATGAGCGGAGCGGGTGCGGTTTTGGTGCATACATATGCACATGCAGAATTTATGTAAGTGATGGGAGATATGTTTTATGTGATGGGAGAGATGTTTAATGTGAAGAATTTTTTGTGGATGTGTGATAGGAGAGATTTCTTATGTGATGGATGAATATGTGATGTGAGAGATGTTGTATGTGATGGGAGAAATATCATATGTGATGTATGCATATGCATACCACTCAAGAGGTTGCACCGTAACCGGATTGGAGCTGAGCTGCATGTCATATTTTGGGACAATACATCAAATTGTTATACTTTAATTCTTCTAGGAATATCAAATTGTGGAATATGCTTATGATCCAATTTCTTGGATAATATTTATGTCTGTTGTTTTCCCCATGGTAATGGGATGATGAATCTAGTTAGTTCTCAAACGAAACGATTTCCATATGGGAGTATCAGATTTCTTTACTTTTACTATTTCTTTACATTGATTGTATTTTTTCCGCATCCTCCGGTTGTAGTTATTTTTTAGATTTTTCTTTTACCTAGAGCGATCCATGTAAAAAAAAAAAAAAAAATTTCTCAAATAAAATACATATGGAAAATATTTATTCTTATGACTTCAATATTTAGTACTTGCCTCCTAGCCAATAATAAAACGCTTATTCGAAACAATTTATATCATTACAAAAAAAAAATAATAATAA
This sequence comes from Hygrophila difformis, assembly GCA_030278955.1. Taxonomy (NCBI): domain Eukaryota; kingdom Viridiplantae; phylum Streptophyta; class Magnoliopsida; order Lamiales; family Acanthaceae; genus Hygrophila; species Hygrophila difformis. Next base: position 13,108,821 of record JAOANR010000006.1, read on the forward strand.
TAATTTAATTTAATTTGTGTTGATGATCGGTCGAAATAGCAACCAAATTTTTCAGAAATTTTTTATTGATACCAATCAAATTTTCAGTCGCACCATGTTTTATGCTTTTTGGGCAATCGATCTAGCTACAATATAATAATATATGTTTATAAATAAGTTCATAAATGGTTCTTTATGAGTATATTATTAAACACAAACATTTAAAATTGAAAAAAGTTATAAATAAATCTGTATATTACACTGGTAATTTAAACAGCAGGAGGATTGTCTTAGTATTTTCATTAAATTTCTTTCTGCACCAATTATTTGATTGCAAAACGACAAATTTTGTTAAAGCGAAACAATGTAAAATTGGTTTTATAGATGCCACTGTTTTCAACTGTTGTTGTGTTGCTATTGCTAAAATGATTGCCAATGCTTTTGAAAGATCATTAGCAGAAGTATTCAAAGTGAAACAAATTCATGCGCACTAATTAAAATAATTAAAAAATAAAAGCAAAGTCTCTTTTTTGGTACTTGACTTCTATTTTTTTTTTTTTTAATATTTACATTGTGTGTTTTGAGTAAAAATTCGACACAACACATGGAGGAGCACTTATAACTCAGAATATATAAAAATTCCTCCAAAGTGGTCTGATTCATGTGTTAATTAACAATATGTAATGTAATGGCTAATCCAACCAAAATTTAATTGTAACAAAAAAAACAAAAATGTAAAACTTGGGTTCACTTTAGTGAGAGCTTTCTTGCACCAAAAAAAAAAAAAAAAACAAAGAAGCATAGAAATTTATGACTCATGAGAGTAGAAGTTGAATGTGAATCTTTATTGTGGAACATTTTGGTTTTAAGAGTTGCGTATTCAATTCAGATTTGATGAATTTTAAAAGTTGGTGGATTTATAAAGTCCATAGACCCATGTAGAGTTTTTTAGAGTTGATTGATTTTGTATAGACACCATGTAGAGTTTGAGTGTTTGACTGACTTTTAGAAATCTTTGATTTTTTAGAGAGATTTTGTTTAGTTATATTTTTTAAGAGAATCCATTAAAATCTATAAATATTTAAAATTCATGTACTGTTGAATACCTCAAAATTTTTAAAGACTTTTTAAAATATGTATTGAATACATCTAGATTTTTAAAGACTTTTTAAAATCTGTATTGAATACACCAAGATTTTTAAAAACTTTTTAAAATCTAAATTGAATACACCATAACTTTAAAAGTCCAAAAAAAAATCCTACAGAGTCTGAATTGAATGCACCCTTAATTAAATAACTTACAATACATAAAAATTAAAAGATGAACTATTTATTCTGTTGTCCTGGTGTTGAAAACACAATCATCATCAAATTGAAAGACAATATGCCATCAACGTTTAAATCAAAACAAAGAACATGTTGTAATTAAGTAATATAAACATTTTGGTAGAGCAGCTTCGGGACAATATGCTCAATTAAAGTAGTAATTATTAAGAATTATGAAATGAACGGCAAAGGATGAATGGGGCAACTCGGCAAGAAAATTCAAAAATGATCGCCCCTAGTACTTACCTTCGTTCTTTAATAACTGCACTACTTCTACATTTCACGTAATCCAATAAATATTTTTAATTAATAATAACTCATCTTGTATATAAGTAAAAATTATAAAAATATAATATTCTAAAATTACGTGATTAGAAGAATTTAACACGATATCACTTGAACATGTTTTATCCTACAGAACTATGTTTAAAAAAATTGATCAAAATTATTCAATGAATAATTACTACCATGCAAATGATGCAATTAAATGAGAACGGGAAAGTATTATTCCGCTAATAGTAATTATTTGTACACACAACATACAAATGATGCAATCACTTGATCTACTTCTATTTGCTCATAAGATCCTTATATGGATATTATTAATAACCAAATATTTGGATTTTAAAAATGAAAATATGCTGTAATTGGAAACACATTGATAACGAATTATCAATGTGCTACGGAGTATGAAATTCATATATTCATGGTGATCATAAGTTTAAGGGAAAGAAAACCCACAAACTGTTATGGTCATAAGTATGTGGTAACTAATATGTCAAGTATATAGCAATCAAATTCTAAATGTGTGGTAACAAAAAAAAAAAAAACATGTGGTAATAATATACTCCCTCCGTAATTTAATGATATTAACATTTCATATTTTCACGCAATCCAATGCAAATGTTTAATGTTTAATATCTCAAATTGTATAAAAGTTTAATATTCAAAAACTATGTGATTAGACGAACCTAACGACATCTCACTTGACTATATTTTATCTTATGTAACTGTGTTAAAAAGTCGAATCAAGGTTACTCAATGAATAGTGTTTACTATGCAAACGTTAACATCATTTGATGATGGAGGAAGTACTAAAAACGTGGTAACCAAACACAAGATGTGTGTTATTCAATAGTATATCATAAATGTGTTAACCAAACTCTAAATCTTAGGAACTATACATAGGGGTATATCATAAATGTGTTAACCAAACTCTAAATCTTAGGAACTATACATAGGGGGTGTTGATTCAATGAATAGTTCGAGGTAGGGTCCAACCTCTAACTTTCGCAAAATTCATCCATATTTTACATTGCATTTTCCAACAATAATTGAGTTTTGAGGGAACAAAGAAAGTCCCAATTGTGAAGAAGAAATTCGGCCCTACTAAAGAGCCCAATAACATGGATCGGCGCCCATACTTTTTGAATACGATATAGGAATTGATAAGCCCATATTCGTTGGGTTTTTAATTTTTATTTTTCTATTCTTTCTTTTGTGTGATCGAATTTGGATTTGTTATATGAATTCCTTGACAAATGAAAAATGGATATATACTTTTGTAAGTTGTAATTCACATCCAAGTAAGCTGATTCATACATGTGGTAAGAAAAGACAACTTGCTCTAAATTAAACTTAATTTGCCATATACGGAGATATATGGGGAATTAGTTTCGAGAATTGGCAAAACAAAAATTATTGTAGAGGCCAAAAATCATAATTCAGGCCCACTACCAATATATCAATATATATGAAACAAAAACAACAAATTTTGTTTGTTAAAAAAATAAAAATAAATTTTTTTTTTAAAAAAATTACTATCTTTCCGAAAAGAATCACAATTTTTTCTACAAATCTTTCCGAAAAGAGTCACAATGGATCATCAGATAGATGCTAAAAAAAATTAAATAGTACTATTAATATATAATTTAAACAATAGCTATATAATATATACAATGCAATTCTCTTTAAATTGTTTAATTTAACCAAACGCAGTTGGCCTGAGTGGTATGAGGCTCTGGCAGCTTAAACAAATGTCTCGGATTCGAGCCTTTGTGTATGCAGAATTCTGCTTTGGAAGAGACAACCCTTCAATGCCCACCAGATCCTGAGGATTAGTGATCTTGGGCCCAATGTGGCCTGGTGATACCCGGTATAAGCCAAAAAAAATGTTTAATTACGTGTGCTATTACAATAAATGTTGAATTCATAATTGGGAGAGAAATATAACAAAATAAAATAACCCCACCTTTGCAGGCTGTAGCCATTGCACTGTACCGGTGGATGTGATATTGAGATGTGTGTGGGATGAGCATATATACCTTACTGTTCTAATTTACAAATCAAATGCAATTCATTTCAAGAGCGACAAAATTATACAACTATACACTATATAAGTATATACACGTACGTGCAAGCACAATAATGTTTTTTGTAAAATTAGATAGTACATCTTTATTATTAATCAAGGGTAAGACGCGAAATTAAAACCTCAATTAACCTTTTAGCAATAATAGTACACACAAGCTAAGGCTGTGAAGATGAGGTAGAAAACGTACACTAACCTTGATTATATATATCGAGTACTATTGAATTAAAGTGCAAGTTTATTGCACAAATATTTGTGACCATGATATTAACGTTGTTGGTCCTCCTGAATCGACGACTCTCGAAACGAAGCTGCTGCTGCTGCAGGGGCAGCAAACCTCGACGAAAACCCTCGATTCAACAGGTCCGCGTCTTCGGTCTCCCACTGGTGCCCATCGTCGAAGTTCTGAGTATAGCTCAATGGACTGTATCGAAAATCATTTGTCGTCGCTGCTGCTTGCCGGCCTCTTCCGGGATTCAGACGATGGATTTTAGGGTTCCTTCGCCACGAAAGAATGCTCCTAAAACGGCCCCAACATGACACTGATGATACCCTCTCTGCATCGCCATTCTCACTTTGAAGCCTCTCCATGGAATTAATGTATGTGGATTTCATTTGCATAATAAACAGGGGATATTATTCTTTTGGGGGTTTAGTTTTTTTGCTTTCATGTGGTAGAGAAACATGGAAGACATGTGTTACTAGATATTCTGAGGATAATATTGTATTTTTATTATGTCCATTGTTATAATTTTTATTCCATGGTCATACATGTCCATTTCGTTCTGGCTTTACTTTCTGTTTTTATTTGGTTTTTTGTTTGCGGGTTTAGAGTTTTTTTTTTTTAAACATTGACACATATGTGTCGGCAAAGGTGTGTGGGAGCACAAATTACACAAATTATATAAAAAAATAAAGGGGAGGAATAGTTGGCCGGATGAAAATCTGATCCTCAACCTATGATTGGAAATTAGTAGAGATGACCACTGGAAGCCCCGTTCCCTTTGTTGGTTTAGAGTTTGTACGTGTGTTAGATTTATATTCAAAAGCCGGGAATTATGGAGTACGTATGTTTACTACTACAATATAGGACCATGATATTTATTCTGCTGCATGATTATTGGTTCAGAATGTTAGATTTTAGTATTTTATTTTACATACGTATAAAATTGTGGATAAGGAATATATGTATTTTTTATGATATTTAATTTAATAGAGGAGATAATATCATCATTAAATGTGAAAGGTGTATTTAATGAGTTGGTATGAATCTCATTAAATGCCTAAATGCTGAAACTTCAACTTGTCCTTCCCACATGAAATAAAAAGTACTCCCTACTACTATCTACTGATGTAGGAAAAATAACTTTTTTGTAGTATTGGAGTAATATTTTAATAGGAAAAATTATTTTTGTAGTGGATATTGGAGTAATATTTTATTTTCGGGGTTTATTTTTTTATTTTTTTTGGGGGAGTAATATTTTAATAAAAGTGGAGTATGTAATTTTTTTTATTTTTATTTATTTATTTATTTATTTTATTTTTTACAATTAATGCTCGAACATCAACAAAAGGTGGAAGAGTACCCATATTTCATGACTTTCAACTTTAAAATATTCTAATAAATTTAATTTTATGCTCGAACTAGTGAAGTATATAATTTAAAATATTCTAATAAATTTAATTTTATGCTCGAACTAGTGAAGTATATAATTTAAAATATTCTAATAAATTTAATTTTATGATAGATAATATTTTAATATTTCAACTTTATTTTTTTCTCTACCGTACCCATATTTCATGACTTTCAACTTTAAGTGGGTGTTTGGATAAACGATATAAAATTGATTATCTGATTATTGTATTTTCAAAACGCAAATAATCAGGTTTGCAGCACCAATTTTAAGTGGTTAAACTGATTATTTGCGTTTTGAAAATGCAATAATCAGATAATTAATTTTCCTGCAGCTTATTCAAACACCCTCTAATGTTGGAGGTTCGATTCATCACATTTTCTCTGACTTCGACTTAAAATAAATAAATAATAAAAATTTTACTCTCTCTCTTTTTTCTTTTTCTTTTTTTTTTTTTTTCCTCTACCCATATCCCATGTTTTAATGAACGCGATGATATGAAGCCAATTGACAGGCCCAATAATTGACCCATTTTTAAGGCGGCGAAGCTAGGTGCATGAATTAAGTTTAATGTTCGATCGATTCTTTGAATTTTTCAAATAGCATTTGGATTCGGTTTTTCCATAACCTTATAAACTTAAATATTGCTATAATGGTACTGTTCATCTTCTTGCTGCCGGAATGTATATCAAAAAACAAGAATCGACGAATTATAATGAATGTATGATTCATCGTTCATGTTTTTAAGACTTTACTTGTCTTCTAATAATTCTTCCATTTTATCCAGTAGACAACGTCTATACTGTTTTTCAGTTCATGGTGTCATATTGGGGACATCCACATGCTATGGGCCATGGGGCTTCATTAACTTCTTGTGTTCCAACATCTTGTGCATTACTCAATTTTCTCCTACTTGGTCTATCTTTAGGCTTCGTTTGGTAAATAAATAGACTTTAGAGTTTAGAGTTTGGTTTCAGAGATTAGAGTTTGGCTTCATAGATTAGAGTTCCCAAAACCACGATTTGTGGAGAAAATCAGCGATTCCTAATCTTGTATTTTCGGGAAACAAACAGATATGAATCTCATAGAGTTGGGAATGAGCTTTTAGCGTTTGAACCGCTTATTCCAAACGGGGCCTTAGACTTTTATAACACCAATTCTTATTAAGGGGCCATTAACTAAAATTTTGTTACATGTCAAGTTGTCCTTTTCTTCATCGTGATTGTTTAAAAGATTGGATTTTTTTCTTCCTAATTGTTTTAACGCAGGCAGGTCTTGATGAATTCATCGGATCTACGGGAAAAATATTTTCACCGTGTCTCATGTGTCAATGTAGCAGTGTTAATTGCTCGGCTTTGATTTACTCTTTTTCTCTCACATGTTGAAATCTTTACCTGTGAGCAGAATGTAAGAGATTTGCAAGAGAACAACAGGGCTTTGGAGAGAAAAGTGATGGAGTTGTGCTGCATGACATGGTGAATTAAACAACTGTTTTCTGTTTCCCCAATTTTTTTATAGTTGATATCTTCTTTCTTTTTTCCAAAATCAGTTTTTTGTTGAAAACTCCATAAGTCAAACTTGTGTATCTATGACCACACTTAGCAAGAAGTTATTCTTTAGGATATGCAGTATGCTAAACACTTCATTTACAGTTAAAACTAAAGCATTTTCCCCATTGTCCTTTCAATTTAGATTTTAATTGTTACTCCCTTCGTCCCATTTCAAATGTTTAATTTTTTATTTTAGTCCGTCCCACTTTAATTGTTACATTTCTTTATTTAGAAAATTTTTACTCATTCAAACACACATCACATCAACTATTTACTCCACTTTAACACAATAATCCATTCTATCTAAAATACCGTACCCAAAAGAAATGCGACATCTCAAATGGGATGGAGGGAGTATTTCAATTCTCAGGTGATGATTGACGGTGCAACTTGGGCAAAAGAGGGGAAGAATCTCGAGCATGGACAAAATATTACTAATTGAAATTCTTATGCATGCCCTCTTTTAATCAAAATCTATTAATTCAACAAAACGTATCTACAATCTTGATAAGATTTTAAATATAATGATTTAATAAATCTATTGGAAGATTTCTTATCAACACCTCATTAGTATAATCGTATAAAAATTCAAATTGTTGGTAGTGTCAATGAACTACCAAAAAACCAAGTACTTCATACATTATAATATGCGTGTGTGGTCATGATTTTCATGACTGGTGCGTAAATTAATGAGAAAGGGATTTGAAATAGGTGGTTGGGTAGCATGACATATACTTGTGTCCAATATCCATATTTCTCAGTGATTACTCAAAATACTTTTAATTTCGCTACTAACTTCCCTGATGTTTATCCCTTTTTTTTTAGGTCATGGAGATCCAGAAAAAAAAAAAAAAAAAATCACTTTTACTGATTTTTAATCTTAAATTGCATGTCGCCATAGAAACTGTAGTCGTGGTTTATTTTATTTTATTTTTTAAAGTCAGTAGCTAAGTGAACTTTAGTCGATCTTAGAGTCAATAATAGTAGAAAGGTAAGTAAGAATAAGACTTTCAACAAGTATTCACCTAAAAAATAAGACTTTCAACAAATGTCAAATATGGTTAGTGAATTGGATGATTCAAAATCAAACAAACACATGAAACAAGTTTAGAATTATACAAGAAATACCAAGAAGTCAAAAGGGATCGCTTACACATGACACAATTTGTTTTTCATGGAACAAAAATCTTTTGTGCAATAAGAGAATGCCGATGTCGGTCAATTTAACAAAAAAAAGGGGAAAATAAAAATAAAAATGGAGACATAAAGCACTAAAGCCTAAAGGTGGTGGGGTAACTGGTAAGTCGGTGCAGTGCAGTATCGTAATATGTACCATGCCAGAGTTTAAATAATTAATTAAGAGTATTACCGCAATTATAGATAAATCAATCTTAAACACTTACTGTAGAATATTTCTGCCAAATAAGTGAATAACATGAATATAGTAAACCGAGCAGATGCACATTAATGTATGATATCTATAATATACTATAATTGAGTATTCTAAACTCATTTTCCCGCCTAAAACTTTCGTAAACATTTTTAATTTATTATCCCCAATTCATTTGTATCTATTATTGGTATCCACCTATTATAATATACACTAGAATGAGTATCCAAATTTTATAACCGAAATATTAGAATTAAAACTTATTTCCAATCAATATTAATAACCAACCTTTACTACTGGCATCAATGTAACCTAATTAAATCAATTAAAAAATCAATTGGGCCTTCTCCCTCATGAAATTATCAATATCCTACCAACATCCAATTTTGCCAAAAATTTTTTTTGTGATTTTCCTATTTGTTGACGTGTATAAGCCGATTCAGATTCTCAGTCTTCTTTCTGTCTTCCCTATTTTCGCTTTTGCATGTACAACACTATGTTAAAGCTGTCTAACTTCTTTAAATTTTGCAACATAGGTGCTCTTTTGAATCATTATGATTTCAATGCCTCATCTTCAATCCTTGCACTTTGTGGTTGTTTGAACTGAATTGCTCAAAACTAAGGTATTTAATTAGGCCTTTAACGCACGATTTTACTTTTATGTTTGATCTTGGTGGAATCTAATGATCGCCTATTAATACATAGGTATGAGAAAGAGAAGTTTTGTTATTTGTTTAGATCTGGGAATTGATCTTTTGTTTAGAGCTGAAAACAATTAAACTATTTTGTCAAGTTTATGTTATTTTTAAGCAAGTTTTAGTCTTGGTGTTGATTTGTTGATAAAAAGAATATTCTTACACATTTGAACATAAAGATAAGGATGACTCTTCCAAAACTAAATTTGAATTTTCGTCGAACTCCGAAGGGATGTTGATGCCATAGATGGGACTGGTGTTGAACTTGAAGTAGAGGAAGACGAGGAGTAAATGCAATAGAAAGATGGAGGTGTTATTTATAATCGGAAGCAAAAGGTGGGAACTTCTTCTTCTAGCTTGTGGGACAATATTTATGATCTTGGTTATTCATGTGAACTTGAGATCACATCATATTTTCTTTTTATTTATGTTGATAAATACAAAATTTATATTTTTTTATTGTTATTTTTGCATATACATGCTCTATGTGTCTATTGAATGAACATCCATACTTTAACTTTCTCTTTTGTGATATTTATTTCATATACTAAAAGTATTAATAATTACCAAGACGTGCTTCTAACCTAACATTGTGTCTATTCGATCATTGCTTGCTTTTGAGAGGAGTTTAATTTATGGGATAGACTGATAGAGTATCACTAAAAATCATTGCTTACTATTTTCTTCATGGGCTATGGTGTATAACATGCTAAAAATAAACGAATAAATTTATTATAAAGGTGTGGCTAAGTTTCTGTTTGAACATTTGTATGACTTTAATTTTTTTATATCAATTTTGCTTTGCCCAACGCATTGCGTGGGCGGGTTGTTCTAGCTTAGTTTTCTCTCCCAAATCCTACTAATTCATTTCTCAATCCTCATTTATTAAATTCATAATCCATTTAATAGCTATAATAGCTAAAAAAAATTATTAAAATTGTGGTTTATTGCCAATCTATAATAACAAATGCACGATTTAATCAGTTGCAAGCTATTAAAACCTTCTAAATACTCAAATGAATTCAATTAATTATTAAAATATTAAATTGTGTATTTGATATTATAGATTGGTATTGGATTAACTGATATAGCAATATATATATATCTATATCTATAATATAATAAAGTGGAGTATTCTTCAAAAGAATTTTCCCTCAAAACTCATTTCTATCGTAAATTAGTTTTTTCAATTAATTCCAAAAGAATGAGAGTATCTTATTATTTATCTTCCACCTCAAAGTGAAAAGGAAGGATATGCCAAGCACCCCATGCTTTTGATGTCCAATACGTTTAAAGTACCCATTCATTCATTTGAAGCTTCTGGCCATGAATCACCATATTAAGATAGTTCATAATTAGATTTTTTAATCAATTGTTCATAATAAACATGACGAGAATACCTAAAAAGTAAAATCTCTTTAAGAGGTAAAATTGTAGGTAAAAATTCAATGTTTTATCATTTATCGAAGGTTGATTACATTGCATTATAACTGGACAAATGTGTATCTTTGATAGAGTAATTAAAAGTGTCTTGACAACAATATATATTTATATATTTTTCATCAAAGCGGATAATCTCATTAAAATGTTTACTATTTGTTCTATACTAATCAAATTCCATTTAACCGAATATTCTGTAATTCTCTGTAATGTATGGGTTGGATGGGATCTATGTAATAATTTTTTATGTGATTATTATTATTATTATTATTATTATTATTATTATTATTATTATTATTATTATTATTATTAGGGCTGTGGGAGCCCATTCCACATAAACTACAAAAGGATAAAGGGGAATGCGATAGGGGACGGGTGGAAAATCGAACCCTCAACCATAAGGTTGAAAAGCAGGGACTTGGCCACTTGGGCAAGCCCAATTGACGGATGCTTTATTTTGAGATTTTCTGCTCTCATCAATAGAGAAATCATGTGAGGCCATTTCTTATTGTTATTATCAAACTACAATGTGCTATTTACAATTGTATGTCTCAACCTCATTCTGGCGTTATCATTAATCGATACATAAGTATAACTTTAATTTACCATAAAATTATTTAGTTGCACATTTTAGACATACTTTTATGACACGCATTTTAGACTATATTAATTTATACTAAAATTTTATTATAATTTTTTGTTGAACATTTTCTTTATTTTATTACTGAAAATATCTTGCCCGGTGCATCGCACGGGCGGGTATAACTAGTTCCCAATTAAAGTTTAGCAAAAGCTAAGAAAAAAAAAAACAAAACAAAAATGCCACAAACCACATTTTAGCATCGAAACAACCAAATTATTAAAGACATTGATGGGGCATTTGATGCACTTCAAACATTTTCATTTATCTCTTATTTATTATTTTTATTAATACTGGCATTTTCTCTTTTTCATTTTATTTAACTTTGGTTGTATTATGCTACTATTTTTAAGATAAATATATTTTGACAAATCATTTTATAAAAAGAATAGGAGTATTAAAAGTTATAATTCCCCATATTTTATTTAAACACCAATTTGGGTCAAGGGATTTGAAAGGAGATCATTTCAAATCCATAATTCAAATTATTTGTGATTGTTGAAAATGTGGATTTCAAATTTATTAATTTGATGGAGTTTTTAAATTTAATTTTTACTATATTTCAAATCTTTAAAAAACTTAGTCATGATCATCTAGATGATGAGACTTGGCCAAGTGATCAAATTCTGTCACTTCCAATATTTTAGTTGGAGGTTCGATTTCTCACACAGCCCCCAATTCCATTTGTAATTTATGTGACACGGACCACCGCCACACATTTTCTAAGCTTATCAGAAAACATGCTTGATCATCCACATAGTTACTTCAGAGATTGTTTTTCATAATCTAATCCTTCTACATATTTTTTTGAATTTAATCAATGATATGAAGTATTAAATTGTTTGTAATATATATTTCTGAACAACCTATTTAGGGTATGAGATGGATGATAGGAGCCCATGTATTGGATGGTAGGAGCCTATATACACGCAAATTATATAGAAATAAAATAGAGGAATAAAAGGTTGGGATGAAAAATCGAATTTCCAATCTAAAGATTGGAACTAAAGGAAGTTGACCAATTGGCCAGCTAGTCCTAAATCCTACCCCTCCGTCTCATTTAACTTATAATGTTCCACTTTTGCACACAATTTAATGCACTTTTTTATCTGTTAATATCTCAAATTAATATACAATGAAAAATTATACAAAATATATATTATAAAACTACGTGATCATACGATTCTAACAAGATCCATCTCGACTATTTTTTGCTAAATATATACTTACAGTTAAATTAAGTCAAAGCTGAATAATGAACAGTGTAAAAAAGTCAAACAGGACAAGTTTAGTGGGACGGCGAGAGTATTTAATACAATAACTTATGTTTTAATAAATTTAGATTTATTCTTCATACCAACAATGGATTTTACAATCCGGTTAGCATCCTGAATGGATTTATTCAGGTTGGTTCTGAAGGGCTGCATTATCCAATTTCCATACTGTTTGGTTTTGGAATTCATTTATTACCTTATAAAAATTCGTTACTTAAATAGAAAAAATATTCATTATGGGTGATAATTAATGTGATTAATGATCCATTTCCATTAGAGTTGTGTGGAAGTAGTAAAATATTTATTTTTATTTTCATATTATGAATTTTATTTATTTATTTAATTTAAGATTTCTGCAATATATTTAGTTATTTTTATGCTGTGTGGAATTAATAAAATGCTTGTTTTGATTTGAAAAATACTAAGTTCTTTTTCATTAATCTAACTTAAAATTATTGTGCTACGTTTTAATTATTTTCATGCTGTATGGATTTCATATCATGCTATATTAAAGTAAAATCATGTTATGTAAAATTAATAAAATGTTTCTTTTAATTTTTCGATTATGAGTTCTTTTTATTCATTTGATTTAAAATTTTTGTACTGTATTTAATTATTTTCATGCTATGTAGGATTCATATCATGCTAGATAGAAGTAAAATCATGATGTATGGAATTAATAAAGCTTGTTTTGATTTATTTATTTTTATTTGATTTATATCATGCTAGATGAAAGTAAAATCATGTTGTATGAAATTAATAAAATGCTTATTTTGATTTAATTAATTCTAAACTAGTAAACTCATCTAGCATAAATATATTCAAATGGAGAAAAACATCATATCGGATAAAAAAAATTCAATATAATGGAAACAATCTTTCCCTACATAATTCCAAAAAAATCTGCGCAATTAAAGTTTCATATTTATTTTGCCACAATCACAGCATTCTATTAATAGTGTAATTTACTAATTAAATCTTGTATTTATGGAATGAGATGTTCAAAATTATCCTGATTCAGGACATGAACCTCCTCCTGGATTTTAACCATCCAATACCATCCAAACAAATTTATCTTTTATTTATAATAATGCTACCTCTTAAATTTAATGGAGTATCAGTTAGTATTGAACCAATCAAAGAATGGTAATAGTAGTGTCTAAATTTAATATGGCTGATTATTTCTTGTACTCCCTCCGTTACTTTTTAGTTGTCTCTTTCAGCTCAATTTCAATAATCAAGATTTGCATTAATTAACTCATAAATTTACATTTTTACCATTCACCTAAACTCATTCTTAATAAATGTCAACAAATAGCATTTATGTAAAGTGAAGGGCAATATAGTAAAAACATAGCATAACTACCTATAACTACCTAAAAATGACAACTATTTTGGAACATTTTTTACTCTCTAAAAAGACAACTAAAAAGGAACGAGGGAGTAACTGTTTATTTTAATTTTTTCGTACTTAAAAAAATCAACGATCTCACTCTGCTTTGCCTCCGCATTTTAGTAGTATATAAGTAGAGTGACCCGACGATATTCCCATCAATCAACTTTTCAGCAAACGCCATTTTCGGTTTTCCCCAAATGCGCCTTCATTTCCTCCTCTCTGCCGTACTTGCGGCGGGTTTCCTCTGCCTCGCCGCAGCTCAGAGGCCTCCCGTCGCCTGCGACGTCTCCGATGTCAGAACCAGGTCATTGCCTTTTTGCAACACCAGGATTTCGATCTATCGGAGAGTCCAGGACCTCGTGTCTCGCCTGACGCTCGACGAGAAGATTTCGCAGCTGGTTAACTCTGCTCCGGCGATTCCGCGCCTCGGAATCCCGCCTTACGAGTGGTGGTCGGAGGCGCTGCACGGTGTTTCTGGCTACGGACGCGGAGTTACCTTCGGCGGGAGGGTACCTGGCGCCACTTGCTTCCCGCAAGTTATAGTCGCCGCCTCAACGTTCGATTCGCAGCTTTGGTACCGCATTGGTCAGGTAAAACCGTAGAAGTGTTAACAGTTTTGAAATGCAACTTTTACTTTTCGGTTTTGAGAATGTTATTCTGGCTGATTCTACGGGTTCGTTATTGATTGCTAATTGTTTTATATCTAATGAATATGTGTTACAAGAATATGAGATTTAACTGCTATTAATTCAAGAGTATATGTTTGTGTTGGGTATAAGTTAGTAATTTTGTTTTGTCGAAGTTACTCACTGATTCACAATACCAAACTATAACTGAAGAACAAATGGGTGAGTTCTGGATTAAAATCAATCAAATCATAAATTGTGTGGGTGAAAGTTTGATTACTAGATTTTGTTTGAAGATAGAAATTTTTTCTATTTATTAACTTTTTTCGTTGAGGACTACTTGACGTGTATTGCTTGGATGCGTGATTTGCGGTCAGGAGTCAAAAGTAGTCCTTATTAAGTTTTTCTTGATGAAAGACCCGAGGGCCTTTTCGCAAATTCCTAATGGACGATTCCATTATTGTAAGAAGATTAAATTAACAAACTACTCCGTAGATAGCTAACATGGACGATGTGCTGCACTTATTCTGTATAAATATATATGTTGATTCTCTATTGGTATCCTAAATTAGCTAATTAAATAATTTATTCTGCTTCATGATCCATAAATTTATCGATACTCCACCGCCCCACACCATTGGGCAGTGACTCCCTCTTCAGGAACGAAATGGTTTTAATATTGAAGTCTAATATATACTCACTCAATTGAGCAGAATCATGTGATCAGGTGTTGAGAATTTTATAAGTGTAAGTTGAGTAAATAATAAATCGTTTCGCGGTTGTCAGGCAATTGGGAAAGAGGCGAGAGCAATGTTCAATGAAGGGCAAGTGAAAGGGATGACGTTTTGGACGCCGAACATAAACATATTCAGGGATCCACGGTGGGGGCGAGGGCACGAGACACCCGGAGAAGATCCAACGGTGGGTAGCAAATACGCCGCCGCGTTTGTTAAAGGATTCCAAGGCGATACATTCCAAGGTGGGAGGCTGGGTGGTGCTCATTTGCAGGCCTCGGCTTGCTGCAAACACTTCACCGCCTATGATTTGGACAACTGGAAAGGCATTAATCGTGTGGGGTATGATGCCCGGGTAAGTCCTTTCAATTATTTGTATTTATCTATTTTTTCCTTTGAAAAAGAATTTTTAAATGATTTAAGGTTTCATTCAGATTCATGGATATAGATTTTGATCCAAATGAACCCTAATAGATTTTACCCCCACATAAAATTCCTGTTAATAAGTGCATGCTATCTACATAATCTTGCTACTCTAGAGTTATGATACAGTGCTTTATAGTAAGGCATTATTACTGTTGAATTCCCAAGCTGCTCATTTCATCATGTTACCCCCCTCCTCCTCTTCTTTTGTTGCCATGTCGACGATGCTGTGGCTGTCGCCTCTTATCTTTAGATCAAATCCAATAATTCTAATAAATCCAAAAGGCACCATACTTTTAAAACTAGGATAGAGTATTAAATTATTTATAGTTACAATAATTAGAATATAAATTAATTAAATGTATCTATATCCACAGACAGTTTTTGGGTTTTGGGTTTTTTGATGGGCGGGGTGGATGTAGACGATGGA